>CAXHUQ010001169.1:0-11051 GCA_964020085.1 Micromussa lordhowensis
TCCTTGCCAAATTTGTCATAACTCGGCTCTGCGGACACTTATGGAGCCGCAGTTTGCAGCAAAATGTTGTGCTATGTTTGCACTTCAAGTGCATACTAATTAGGAGATGATGCCATTTGCGCCAGGGTGTTTTTGAAGCCCCTATAGTCGGCCTACTTTTTTGAGCATTTTGCCTTGGTCCCCCCTTGGCAAAATCTCGAGTATAAGCAATGACGCCGATTTAGGTGTCCTTGCCAAATTTGTCATAACTCGGCTCTGCGGACACTTATGGAGCCGCAGTTTGCAGCAAAATGTTGTGCTATGTTTGCACTTCAAGTGCATACTAATTAGGAGATGATGCCATTTGCGCCAGGGTGTTTTTGAAGCCCCTATAGTCGGCCTACTTTTTTGAGCATTTTGCCTTGGTCCCCCCTTGGCAAAATCTCAGAAAATGGCCGATTTAGGTGTCCTTGCCAAATTTGTCATAACTCGGCTCTGCGGACACTTATGGAGCCGCAGTTTGCAGCAAAATGTTGTGCTATGTTTGCACTTCAAGTGCATACTAATTAGGAGATGATGCCATTTGCGCCAGGGTGTTTTTGAAGCCCCTATAGTCGGCCTACTTTTTTGAGCATTTTGCCTTGGTCCCCCCTTGGCAAAATCTCAGAAAATGGCCGATTTAGGTGTCCTTGCCAAATTTGTCATAACTCGGCTCTGCGGACACTTATGGAGCCGCAGTTTGCAGCAAAATGTTGTGCTATGTTTGCACTTCAAGTGCATACTAATTAGGAGATGATGCCATTTGCGCCAGGGTGTTTTTGAAGCCCCTATAGTCGGCCTACTTTTTTGAGCATTTTGCCTTGGTCCCCCCTTGGCAAAATCTCAGAAAATGGCCGATTTAGGTGTCCTTGCCAAATTTGTCATAACTCGGCTCTGCGGACACTTATGGAGCCGCAGTTTGCAGCAAAATGTTGTGCTATGTTTGCACTTCAAGTGCATACTAATTAGGAGATGATGCCATTTGCGCCAGGGTGTTTTTGAAGCCCCTATAGTCGGCCTACTTTTTTGAGCATTTTGCCTTGGTCCCCCCTTGGCAAAATCTCAGAAAATGGCCGATTTAGGTGTCCTTGCCAAATTTGTCATAACTCGGCTCTGCGGACACTTATGGAGCCGCAGTTTGCAGCAAAATGTTGTGCTATGTTTGCACTTCAAGTGCATACTAATTAGGAGATGATGCCATTTGCGCCAGGGTGTTTTTGAAGCCCCTATAGTCGGCCTACTTTTTTGAGCATTTTGCCTTGGTCCCCCCTTGGCAAAATCTCAGAAAATGGCCGATTTAGGTGTCCTTGCCAAATTTGTCATAACTCGGCTCTGCGGACACTTATGGAGCCGCAGTTTGCAGCAAAATGTTGTGCTATGTTTGCACTTCAAGTGCATACTAATTAGGAGATGATGCCATTTGCGCCAGGGTGTTTTTGAAGCCCCTATAGTCGGCCTACTTTTTTGAGCATTTTGCCTTGGTCCCCCCTTGGCAAAATCTCAGAAAATGGCCGATTTAGGTGTCCTTGCCAAATTTGTCATAACTCGGCTCTGCGGACACTTATGGAGCCGCAGTTTGCAGCAAAATGTTGTGCTATGTTTGCACTTCAAGTGCATACTAATTAGGAGATGATGCCATTTGCGCCAGGGTGTTTTTGAAGCCCCTATAGTCGGCCTACTTTTTTGAGCATTTTGCCTTGGTCCCCCCTTGGCAAAATCTCAGAAAATGGCCGATTTAGGTGTCCTTGCCAAATTTGTCATAACTCGGCTCTGCGGACACTTATGGAGCCGCAGTTTGCAGCAAAATGTTGTGCTATGTTTGCACTTCAAGTGCATACTAATTAGGAGATGATGCCATTTGCGCCAGGGTGTTTTTGAAGCCCCTATAGTCGGCCTACTTTTTTGAGCATTTTGCCTTGGTCCCCCCTTGGCAAAATCTCAGAAAATGGCCGATTTAGGTGTCCTTGCCAAATTTGTCATAACTCGGCTCTGCGGACACTTATGGAGCCGCAGTTTGCAGCAAAATGTTGTGCTATGTTTGCACTTCAAGTGCATACTAATTAGGAGATGATGCCATTTGCGCCAGGGTGTTTTTGAAGCCCCTATAGTCGGCCTACTTTTTTGAGCATTTTGCCTTGGTCCCCCCTTGGCAAAATCTCAGAAAATGGCCGATTTAGGTGTCCTTGCCAAATTTGTCATAACTCGGCTCTGCGGACACTTATGGAGCCGCAGTTTGCAGCAAAATGTTGTGCTATGTTTGCACTTCAAGTGCATACTAATTAGGAGATGATGCCATTTGCGCCAGGGTGTTTTTGAAGCCCCTATAGTCGGCCTACTTTTTTGAGCATTTTGCCTTGGTCCCCCCTTGGCAAAATCTCAGAAAATGGCCGATTTAGGTGTCCTTGCCAAATTTGTCATAACTCGGCTCTGCGGACACTTATGGAGCCGCAGTTTGCAGCAAAATGTTGTGCTATGTTTGCACTTCAAGTGCATACTAATTAGGAGATGATGCCATTTGCGCCAGGGTGTTTTTGAAGCCCCTATAGTCGGCCTACTTTTTTGAGCATTTTGCCTTGGTCCCCCCTTGGCAAAATCTCAGAAAATGGCCGATTTAGGTGTCCTTGCCAAATTTGTCATAACTCGGCTCTGCGGACACTTATGGAGCCGCAGTTTGCAGCAAAATGTTGTGCTATGTTTGCACTTCAAGTGCATACTAATTAGGAGATGATGCCATTTGCGCCAGGGTGTTTTTGAAGCCCCTATAGTCGGCCTACTTTTTTGAGCATTTTGCCTTGGTCCCCCCTTGGCAAAATCTCAGAAAATGGCCGATTTAGGTGTCCTTGCCAAATTTGTCATAACTCGGCTCTGCGGACACTTATGGAGCCGCAGTTTGCAGCAAAATGTTGTGCTATGTTTGCACTTCAAGTGCATACTAATTAGGAGATGATGCCATTTGCGCCAGGGTGTTTTTGAAGCCCCTATAGTCGGCCTACTTTTTTGAGCATTTTGCCTTGGTCCCCCCTTGGCAAAATCTCAGAAAATGGCCGATTTAGGTGTCCTTGCCAAATTTGTCATAACTCGGCTCTGCGGACACTTATGGAGCCGCAGTTTGCAGCAAAATGTTGTGCTATGTTTGCACTTCAAGTGCATACTAATTAGGAGATGATGCCATTTGCGCCAGGGTGTTTTTGAAGCCCCTATAGTCGGCCTACTTTTTTGAGCATTTTGCCTTGGTCCCCCCTTGGCAAAATCTCAGAAAATGGCCGATTTAGGTGTCCTTGCCAAATTTGTCATAACTCGGCTCTGCGGACACTTATGGAGCCGCAGTTTGCAGCAAAATGTTGTGCTATGTTTGCACTTCAAGTGCATACTAATTAGGAGATGATGCCATTTGCGCCAGGGTGTTTTTGAAGCCCCTATAGTCGGCCTACTTTTTTGAGCATTTTGCCTTGGTCCCCCCTTGGCAAAATCTCAGAAAATGGCCGATTTAGGTGTCCTTGCCAAATTTGTCATAACTCGGCTCTGCGGACACTTATGGAGCCGCAGTTTGCAGCAAAATGTTGTGCTATGTTTGCACTTCAAGTGCATACTAATTAGGAGATGATGCCATTTGCGCCAGGGTGTTTTTGAAGCCCCTATAGTCGGCCTACTTTTTTGAGCATTTTGCCTTGGTCCCCCCTTGGCAAAATCTCAGAAAATGGCCGATTTAGGTGTCCTTGCCAAATTTGTCATAACTCGGCTCTGCGGACACTTATGGAGCCGCAGTTTGCAGCAAAATGTTGTGCTATGTTTGCACTTCAAGTGCATACTAATTAGGAGATGATGCCATTTGCGCCAGGGTGTTTTTGAAGCCCCTATAGTCGGCCTACTTTTTTGAGCATTTTGCCTTGGTCCCCCCTTGGCAAAATCTCAGAAAATGGCCGATTTAGGTGTCCTTGCCAAATTTGTCATAACTCGGCTCTGCGGACACTTATGGAGCCGCAGTTTGCAGCAAAATGTTGTGCTATGTTTGCACTTCAAGTGCATACTAATTAGGAGATGATGCCATTTGCGCCAGGGTGTTTTTGAAGCCCCTATAGTCGGCCTACTTTTTTGAGCATTTTGCCTTGGTCCCCCCTTGGCAAAATCTCAGAAAATGGCCGATTTAGGTGTCCTTGCCAAATTTGTCATAACTCGGCTCTGCGGACACTTATGGAGCCGCAGTTTGCAGCAAAATGTTGTGCTATGTTTGCACTTCAAGTGCATACTAATTAGGAGATGATGCCATTTGCGCCAGGGTGTTTTTGAAGCCCCTATAGTCGGCCTACTTTTTTGAGCATTTTGCCTTGGTCCCCCCTTGGCAAAATCTCAGAAAATGGCCGATTTAGGTGTCCTTGCCAAATTTGTCATAACTCGGCTCTGCGGACACTTATGGAGCCGCAGTTTGCAGCAAAATGTTGTGCTATGTTTGCACTTCAAGTGCATACTAATTAGGAGATGATGCCATTTGCGCCAGGGTGTTTTTGAAGCCCCTATAGTCGGCCTACTTTTTTGAGCATTTTGCCTTGGTCCCCCCTTGGCAAAATCTCAGAAAATGGCCGATTTAGGTGTCCTTGCCAAATTTGTCATAACTCGGCTCTGCGGACACTTATGGAGCCGCAGTTTGCAGCAAAATGTTGTGCTATGTTTGCACTTCAAGTGCATACTAATTAGGAGATGATGCCATTTGCGCCAGGGTGTTTTTGAAGCCCCTATAGTCGGCCTACTTTTTTGAGCATTTTGCCTTGGTCCCCCCTTGGCAAAATCTCAGAAAATGGCCGATTTAGGTGTCCTTGCCAAATTTGTCATAACTCGGCTCTGCGGACACTTATGGAGCCGCAGTTTGCAGCAAAATGTTGTGCTATGTTTGCACTTCAAGTGCATACTAATTAGGAGATGATGCCATTTGCGCCAGGGTGTTTTTGAAGCCCCTATAGTCGGCCTACTTTTTTGAGCATTTTGCCTTGGTCCCCCCTTGGCAAAATCTCAGAAAATGGCCGATTTAGGTGTCCTTGCCAAATTTGTCATAACTCGGCTCTGCGGACACTTATGGAGCCGCAGTTTGCAGCAAAATGTTGTGCTATGTTTGCACTTCAAGTGCATACTAATTAGGAGATGATGCCATTTGCGCCAGGGTGTTTTTGAAGCCCCTATAGTCGGCCTACTTTTTTGAGCATTTTGCCTTGGTCCCCCCTTGGCAAAATCTCAGAAAATGGCCGATTTAGGTGTCCTTGCCAAATTTGTCATAACTCGGCTCTGCGGACACTTATGGAGCCGCAGTTTGCAGCAAAATGTTGTGCTATGTTTGCACTTCAAGTGCATACTAATTAGGAGATGATGCCATTTGCGCCAGGGTGTTTTTGAAGCCCCTATAGTCGGCCTACTTTTTTGAGCATTTTGCCTTGGTCCCCCCTTGGCAAAATCTCAGAAAATGGCCGATTTAGGTGTCCTTGCCAAATTTGTCATAACTCGGCTCTGCGGACACTTATGGAGCCGCAGTTTGCAGCAAAATGTTGTGCTATGTTTGCACTTCAAGTGCATACTAATTAGGAGATGATGCCATTTGCGCCAGGGTGTTTTTGAAGCCCCTATAGTCGGCCTACTTTTTTGAGCATTTTGCCTTGGTCCCCCCTTGGCAAAATCTCAGAAAATGGCCGATTTAGGTGTCCTTGCCAAATTTGTCATAACTCGGCTCTGCGGACACTTATGGAGCCGCAGTTTGCAGCAAAATGTTGTGCTATGTTTGCACTTCAAGTGCATACTAATTAGGAGATGATGCCATTTGCGCCAGGGTGTTTTTGAAGCCCCTATAGTCGGCCTACTTTTTTGAGCATTTTGCCTTGGTCCCCCCTTGGCAAAATCTCAGAAAATGGCCGATTTAGGTGTCCTTGCCAAATTTGTCATAACTCGGCTCTGCGGACACTTATGGAGCCGCAGTTTGCAGCAAAATGTTGTGCTATGTTTGCACTTCAAGTGCATACTAATTAGGAGATGATGCCATTTGCGCCAGGGTGTTTTTGAAGCCCCTATAGTCGGCCTACTTTTTTGAGCATTTTGCCTTGGTCCCCCCTTGGCAAAATCTCAGAAAATGGCCGATTTAGGTGTCCTTGCCAAATTTGTCATAACTCGGCTCTGCGGACACTTATGGAGCCGCAGTTTGCAGCAAAATGTTGTGCTATGTTTGCACTTCAAGTGCATACTAATTAGGAGATGATGCCATTTGCGCCAGGGTGTTTTTGAAGCCCCTATAGTCGGCCTACTTTTTTGAGCATTTTGCCTTGGTCCCCCCTTGGCAAAATCTCAGAAAATGGCCGATTTAGGTGTCCTTGCCAAATTTGTCATAACTCGGCTCTGCGGACACTTATGGAGCCGCAGTTTGCAGCAAAATGTTGTGCTATGTTTGCACTTCAAGTGCATACTAATTAGGAGATGATGCCATTTGCGCCAGGGTGTTTTTGAAGCCCCTATAGTCGGCCTACTTTTTTGAGCATTTTGCCTTGGTCCCCCCTTGGCAAAATCTCAGAAAATGGCCGATTTAGGTGTCCTTGCCAAATTTGTCATAACTCGGCTCTGCGGACACTTATGGAGCCGCAGTTTGCAGCAAAATGTTGTGCTATGTTTGCACTTCAAGTGCATACTAATTAGGAGATGATGCCATTTGCGCCAGGGTGTTTTTGAAGCCCCTATAGTCGGCCTACTTTTTTGAGCATTTTGCCTTGGTCCCCCCTTGGCAAAATCTCAGAAAATGGCCGATTTAGGTGTCCTTGCCAAATTTGTCATAACTCGGCTCTGCGGACACTTATGGAGCCGCAGTTTGCAGCAAAATGTTGTGCTATGGCACTTCAAGTGCATACTAATTAGGAGATGATGCCATTTGCGCCAGGGTGTTTTTGAAGCCCCTATAGTCGGCCTACTTTTTTGAGCATTTTGCCTTGGTCCCCCCTTGGCAAAATCTCAGAAAATGGCCGATTTAGGTGTCCTTGCCAAATTTGTCATAACTCGGCTCTGCGGACACTTATGGAGCCGCAGTTTGCAGCAAAATGTTGTGCTATGTTTGCACTTCAAGTGCATACTAATTAGGAGATGATGCCATTTGCGCCAGGGTGTTTTTGAAGCCCCTATAGTCGGCCTACTTTTTTGAGCATTTTGCCTTGGTCCCCCCTTGGCAAAATCTCAGAAAATGGCCGATTTAGGTGTCCTTGCCAAATTTGTCATAACTCGGCTCTGCGGACACTTATGGAGCCGCAGTTTGCAGCAAAATGTTGTGCTATGTTTGCACTTCAAGTGCATACTAATTAGGAGATGATGCCATTTGCGCCAGGGTGTTTTTGAAGCCCCTATAGTCGGCCTACTTTTTTGAGCATTTTGCCTTGGTCCCCCCTTGGCAAAATCTCAGAAAATGGCCGATTTAGGTGTCCTTGCCAAATTTGTCATAACTCGGCTCTGCGGACACTTATGGAGCCGCAGTTTGCAGCAAAATGTTGTGCTATGTTTGCACTTCAAGTGCATACTAATTAGGAGATGATGCCATTTGCGCCAGGGTGTTTTTGAAGCCCCTATAGTCGGCCTACTTTTTTGAGCATTTTGCCTTGGTCCCCCCTTGGCAAAATCTCAGAAAATGGCCGATTTAGGTGTCCTTGCCAAATTTGTCATAACTCGGCTCTGCGGACACTTATGGAGCCGCAGTTTGCAGCAAAATGTTGTGCTATGTTTGCACTTCAAGTGCATACTAATTAGGAGATGATGCCATTTGCGCCAGGGTGTTTTTGAAGCCCCTATAGTCGGCCTACTTTTTTGAGCATTTTGCCTTGGTCCCCCCTTGGCAAAATCTCAGAAAATGGCCGATTTAGGTGTCCTTGCCAAATTTGTCATAACTCGGCTCTGCGGACACTTATGGAGCCGCAGTTTGCAGCAAAATGTTGTGCTATGTTTGCACTTCAAGTGCATACTAATTAGGAGATGATGCCATTTGCGCCAGGGTGTTTTTGAAGCCCCTATAGTCGGCCTACTTTTTTGAGCATTTTGCCTTGGTCCCCCCTTGGCAAAATCTCAGAAAATGGCCGATTTAGGTGTCCTTGCCAAATTTGTCATAACTCGGCTCTGCGGACACTTATGGAGCCGCAGTTTGCAGCAAAATGTTGTGCTATGTTTGCACTTCAAGTGCATACTAATTAGGAGATGATGCCATTTGCGCCAGGGTGTTTTTGAAGCCCCTATAGTCGGCCTACTTTTTTGAGCATTTTGCCTTGGTCCCCCCTTGGCAAAATCTCAGAAAATGGCCGATTTAGGTGTCCTTGCCAAATTTGTCATAACTCGGCTCTGCGGACACTTATGGAGCCGCAGTTTGCAGCAAAATGTTGTGCTATGTTTGCACTTCAAGTGCATACTAATTAGGAGATGATGCCATTTGCGCCAGGGTGTTTTTGAAGCCCCTATAGTCGGCCTACTTTTTTGAGCATTTTGCCTTGGTCCCCCCTTGGCAAAATCTCAGAAAATGGCCGATTTAGGTGTCCTTGCCAAATTTGTCATAACTCGGCTCTGCGGACACTTATGGAGCCGCAGTTTGCAGCAAAATGTTGTGCTATGTTTGCACTTCAAGTGCATACTAATTAGGAGATGATGCCATTTGCGCCAGGGTGTTTTTGAAGCCCCTATAGTCGGCCTACTTTTTTGAGCATTTTGCCTTGGTCCCCCCTTGGCAAAATCTCAGAAAATGGCCGATTTAGGTGTCCTTGCCAAATTTGTCATAACTCGGCTCTGCGGACACTTATGGAGCCGCAGTTTGCAGCAAAATGTTGTGCTATGTTTGCACTTCAAGTGCATACTAATTAGGAGATGATGCCATTTGCGCCAGGGTGTTTTTGAAGCCCCTATAGTCGGCCTACTTTTTTGAGCATTTTGCCTTGGTCCCCCCTTGGCAAAATCTCAGAAAATGGCCGATTTAGGTGTCCTTGCCAAATTTGTCATAACTCGGCTCTGCGGACACTTATGGAGCCGCAGTTTGCAGCAAAATGTTGTGCTATGTTTGCACTTCAAGTGCATACTAATTAGGAGATGATGCCATTTGCGCCAGGGTGTTTTTGAAGCCCCTATAGTCGGCCTACTTTTTTGAGCATTTTGCCTTGGTCCCCCCTTGGCAAAATCTCAGAAAATGGCCGATTTAGGTGTCCTTGCCAAATTTGTCATAACTCGGCTCTGCGGACACTTATGGAGCCGCAGTTTGCAGCAAAATGTTGTGCTATGTTTGCACTTCAAGTGCATACTAATTAGGAGATGATGCCATTTGCGCCAGGGTGTTTTTGAAGCCCCTATAGTCGGCCTACTTTTTTGAGCATTTTGCCTTGGTCCCCCCTTGGCAAAATCTCAGAAAATGGCCGATTTAGGTGTCCTTGCCAAATTTGTCATAACTCGGCTCTGCGGACACTTATGGAGCCGCAGTTTGCAGCAAAATGTTGTGCTATGTTTGCACTTCAAGTGCATACTAATTAGGAGATGATGCCATTTGCGCCAGGGTGTTTTTGAAGCCCCTATAGTCGGCCTACTTTTTTGAGCATTTTGCCTTGGTCCCCCCTTGGCAAAATCTCAGAAAATGGCCGATTTAGGTGTCCTTGCCAAATTTGTCATAACTCGGCTCTGCGGACACTTATGGAGCCGCAGTTTGCAGCAAAATGTTGTGCTATGTTTGCACTTCAAGTGCATACTAATTAGGAGATGATGCCATTTGCGCCAGGGTGTTTTTGAAGCCCCTATAGTCGGCCTACTTTTTTGAGCATTTTGCCTTGGTCCCCCCTTGGCAAAATCTCAGAAAATGGCCGATTTAGGTGTCCTTGCCAAATTTGTCATAACTCGGCTCTGCGGACACTTATGGAGCCGCAGTTTGCAGCAAAATGTTGTGCTATGTTTGCACTTCAAGTGCATACTAATTAGGAGATGATGCCATTTGCGCCAGGGTGTTTTTGAAGCCCCTATAGTCGGCCTACTTTTTTGAGCATTTTGCCTTGGTCCCCCCTTGGCAAAATCTCAGAAAATGGCCGATTTAGGTGTCCTTGCCAAATTTGTCATAACTCGGCTCTGCGGACACTTATGGAGCCGCAGTTTGCAGCAAAATGTTGTGCTATGTTTGCACTTCAAGTGCATACTAATTAGGAGATGATGCCATTTGCGCCAGGGTGTTTTTGAAGCCCCTATAGTCGGCCTACTTTTTTGAGCATTTTGCCTTGGTCCCCCCTTGGCAAAATCTCAGAAAATGGCCGATTTAGGTGTCCTTGCCAAATTTGTCATAACTCGGCTCTGCGGACACTTATGGAGCCGCAGTTTGCAGCAAAATGTTGTGCTATGTTTGCACTTCAAGTGCATACTAATTAGGAGATGATGCCATTTGCGCCAGGGTGTTTTTGAAGCCCCTATAGTCGGCCTACTTTTTTGAGCATTTTGCCTTGGTCCCCCCTTGGCAAAATCTCAGAAAATGGCCGATTTAGGTGTCCTTGCCAAATTTGTCATAACTCGGCTCTGCGGACACTTATGGAGCCGCAGTTTGCAGCAAAATGTTGTGCTATGTTTGCACTTCAAGTGCATACTAATTAGGAGATGATGCCATTTGCGCCAGGGTGTTTTTGAAGCCCCTATAGTCGGCCTACTTTTTTGAGCATTTTGCCTTGGTCCCCCCTTGGCAAAATCTCAGAAAATGGCCGATTTAGGTGTCCTTGCCAAATTTGTCATAACTCGGCTCTGCGGACACTTATGGAGCCGCAGTTTGCAGCAAAATGTTGTGCTATGTTTGCACTTCAAGTGCATACTAATTAGGAGATGATGCCATTTGCGCCAGGGTGTTTTTGAAGCCCCTATAGTCGGCCTACTTTTTTGAGCATTTTGCCTTGGTCCCCCTTGGCAAAATCTCAGAAAATGGCCGATTTAGGTGTCCTTGCCAAATTTGTCATAACTCGGCTCTGCGGACACTTATGGAGCCGCAGTTTGCAGCAAAATGTTGTGCTATGTTTGCACTTCAAGTGCATACT
>CAXHUQ010001170.1:0-13000 GCA_964020085.1 Micromussa lordhowensis
TTCAATAATTTTGGTATTATTTGAAAGCTCCTAATAAGAAATAGCAAACAAACTGCAGTGAGAAACCTTTTAAAGATCATTGAATTTACTGTTCGTTTGGCCGAGTAATACGCAAAATGAATGAAAAATGTTACATCAGGGAACACAGTCGTGGTTTCGCCCAACTTTTATCCTATAAATCCCGGATAATGTGCTATCAGCGTTATCGAAAGCATCAACAAAGTGTACATATGCAAGAAGAAAAGGCTAGAAAAAAATCTGTAGCCTTTTGTTATACTTTACATGGCCGAGTAGAGGTTTTAAGAAATCAAAAGTCCGCACAGGTTGCACTCTCTACAGAAAACTCTGATAAAAGTGATCCACAAGCTGTTTACAAATTTCCTTTCCAGAAAAGCAGCGAGTTAGATATCGGTGATTTCACGTTTTGCTGTTAATGTGCCAACCAGACTACTATTGGCCGGCGAAACAAGGAGCCTTTTCGTTCAACTTGTTGGTCATTTAAGTGATAAACTATTATCAACTGTTCACCGCAATCCCTGTAGATAAAGCGTGTGAGTACATAAAGAAAAAACTTGAACAAGATGCCACTCTTTCTTCAAGGACAAATTTGGACATTGATGATATCACCACACTTCTTCAATTCACATTGTCCAACAACTATTTTGTGTTCAATGACATCATTTACAGTCCATGGCTGCGCGATGGGCACTCCTGTCAGCCCAGTTGTGGCCAACCTTTGTATGGAGGAGATCGAAGAGTCCGCAATCAGTAATTCATCCATTCCCCCAAAAATTTGGAAAAGGTACGTAGACGATAGTTTTTGCATCATCGGAAAGGACGATGTCTCATCCTTCCATGACACATTAAATTCAATTGACACAAATATCTCGTTTACCATCAAGACCGAATGTAACGGAAAGATCGCCTTTCTCGACACTCTGGTCTCCCGTAGGATTGGAGCCATCGTCGTTGATGTTTACAGAAAGCCCACCCATACAGACAGATACTTAGATTTTAATTCCCATCACGACAACTGACACAAGGCCAGCACAGCATCAACTCTTTTGCACAGGGCCCTAAGTCTACCCAATTCCACGGAAGGAAAAAAGCGGGAACTTAATTATGTTCATGCTGCTTTGGAGTCCAATGGTTATCCATCCAAGTTTATCAAAAACATACACGTTAAGAGATCTCAATCCTCAAAAACAAATGTATCCCCAGAGGAACTTCTTGGAATGTTTTTCAAGATGGTTGAACAAACCGAGTCACACAAGTCTTTCGCTTCTCTTCCCTACATCAAAGGAGTTACTGAACCTTTGACACGTGTCCTCAAAAAACACGATGTCACAGTTGTAAACAAACCATTTACCACCCTACAACAACACTTCCCAGCTCCGAAATTCCGACCTTCGATGGAATCGCAGACGAACGACGTCTACAAAATTCCCTGTACAAATTGTTCGTGGTGCTACATTGGGGAAACCGGCAGAGCTTTTAACACCTGAAAAAAGGAATATTTGAGAAACACCAAAACTGCAGCCAAAGGTTCTAGAATCGCTAATCATGCCTGGTCCAACAACCACGCCATTGATTTTGAAAACGCGTCAATTATTGACAAAGGCACTTTTAGAACCCGGAAAACATTAGAAGCGTGGCATACCAAAGTGACACCTAACGCAGATAACAATTCTTGTCCATTACCCGCGCAATACAACATTCTTTTTAACAAACATCCATAATTATTTACATTCTCATTATTTCGTAACAGCGCTTTTTATTCAAATTTTCTCATCGCTTTCTTCTCATTCATTTTACCCGTCGAAGACTGCAGGTCGGGCAGTCAAAGCTCGTAATTTTTAAGCATTTTAGCAAGAGATCGTTTTTAGATTTTAATTGGAAAGAAGAAGCCTGACAAAAATCAGGGCTTCAACAGGATTCGAACCCGTGACCTCCGCGATACCGGTGCGATGCTCAAGGTCAATTTGTTGAGTTCATATCTTCATAACTGCGGTTGATGACAGTGAAGAATGATCTTTGCAGTGAATTTTCCAATTTAAGCAACAGGAAAGAAGAAGCCTGAAAAAAAATCAGGGCTTCAATGGAGGAGTGACTTGATTTGGTCGGTTTTAGGTGTGGAGGTGAAACTTGATTTATTCCATGCTGTTCTACGGATAACAAAAACTTTGCGAAAAGCTGATCCACTAGCAAATGCCTTCATGTAGGAGTTTTCACAAATTTTCAGGCAAGACGACGACCAAGGTTCAACAAGGTTGAAAGATACTCCAGATAAAGAGCAACTTGAAAAAAATTTAAACTCTCTCACTGAACGCCGGGTAAATGTCCCCGATAATCCTTTGGGACATTTACAGACAGCAAAGGAAATAGAAAACTTACGCTTGCACATCCAGCAGGGCTGCTTGTCAGACTTACCTCCCGGATGCGGCACAGAAAAAAATGAGCAACTCCATCGGCTATTAAATCATTCTCTTATAACTGGAGCCACGACAATATCCATTGAACTTGCCATAGCGTTGTTGACCATACTTTTTTATTACCACAGTACTAAATCATCTGCCTTGCAACACAAGTGTAAGAGTGAATCGAGTTCTGAACAACATACATATGAACAAGCATTGAATCCAGAGGTCATAGTAGCTGAAGGAATTAGTGAACTATGCACGGATTCTGTGGTGGGATCTGTCATAAGTGTTGTTGCTTTCAATCTGCTAGAATTTATGGACAATGTTAATACTCTTGCAACAGAGCCTTCGACTCTAGCAGTGTCTTGCACTTATCAAAGCTTCCAAATCTCCTTTCTTTTGATGATGCTTTAACAATTAACGATCCAAACATAAATACGCATATTGAGGATCTTGAGAGGCATTCAGCAGGATTTCGGCTCAAGATAGATGACGTTACCAAAGATGGAGACTGTGCCTTCCGTAGCATTATAAGACAAACATCAAAACTTGACTTAAAGGAAAAGAAATAACTTGAAGATCATTTAAAGTCGCTAAATTTGTTGTCTGGATCTGAAGATGAGGACACATTTACCCTTCGACAGTTGTTTGTTGAGGAACTACTTAGAGAGGAGGAAGAATATTAAGGATTTCTTTGTGAAATGACGAGCACACTGACTGATAGAGCACACGAATTAAAAAAAACCTGGCGTGTTTGATCGTGAAATTGGTGACTTGACGATGAAAGTCTGCTCTAATGTACTACGAATCCTGATCATAAGCATCAAGTCGCTCCACTCCAGTCGTTCCTTTAGTGCCAGATCGTTCGTTATCTAACACACCTATATACATTGCATTCCATTATTACGGGGCTGGACATTATGATGCAACAAACAACAAATACGATCCAGGTATGTAAATTTTAAATAAGTTCTCTGACCTCTCCCTTCTCTGCCCTTCATAGGAAAACTTGCATGTTCCTGCTAATACAAAGCAATAATAATTACTAGACGTATAACTAATCCCATGTGAACGGCATAGCCTATTGAGTTGTGCTGTATTATCCTTAAAATTTAAAGCAGTCAGCCACCAGCTCTATCTTATAAACTATAGAACTTAGCAGTTACCATAGCCTCCTAAAACCTGGGGAAAAGGTGCTGGAGTCAGGCCAATCAACTGTCATAGAGGGCAGAAATTGAAGTATTCATCAATTATAATGCAGTGCACATGTGATGGAAGAACAGACACTTTGATTTCAATTAGTGATCACTCAGAAGATGAATTTGTAGCAGAACTCGGCAGCTTAGATGAGGACATCAGAGAAGCAGGTTCTAGCAGAAATAGCTAACAAATTTAAATGACATGGTGTGAATTAATAGAGTGAATTAACTTTAAGTTTTATTGTTGTTAGATGAGGATGCACTCAAATACTTTCCGTTTTAAACTGGGTGGTCCTGAAAACTGAGTATTTCTGAACTAGGTAAATGAAAAATGCAACAGTGGTTTGTCAGTTTCTCATCCATACCCCCATTCACCTTCTCCGATAGGTAATAAACCGTCTCTTATGTATAAAACCTTTTTATATTTAAGCTTTTCAAAAGTTTTAGTTTGAGGTATTTATCAGGACTGTGTTTTCTGTGCTTGGATAGGTGAAGCCAAGGTCAGTGAAGAGTGGCAGAGTAACGAGAAGGTTTGCCACTGTGGCCGACACACAAAATCAAGGTCACAAGAGTTCTGTGTGTCAAATGGAAGTAACGGAAAAACGCGTTGTCCATGTGCAAGTAAAGGACAGCAATGTTCTAACAAATGCAAATGCTTAAATTGTAAAAATAAACCGCGTAGTAATGAAAATCAATGTGCCTGTAGATGTGGGGAGGGGGGAAAAACACCGAAGGCATGATGAGAGCATCCTGCATTGACATACCTGGCAAACAGCGTTCAACATGCCCTTGTTATGGCTCTGGTAATTCGTGTTTAGACAAGTGTAGATGTAAGGGTTGTGATAACTCCTTCCAGAAGAAAAAAGTAAGCTGCGGACAATCAGCTGCAAGGAAAAGAATGCCCAAGTGCACATCAAGTCTGTCACCATTAAGAGGACAACGGGGTACAGAATTCATGAGCGAACGTGATGTGAAGGTTAGTGTGGGCTCATGGACAACCATAGAGTACTGCATTTTGGACGCAGTCGAGTCGTTTATGCATTCCACTTGCCTACTTCCCAACAAGGCCAATATTACCCACCTTTACAATTATGTGGTTTGCTCGCATTTTGCAAGAGAACTTAAATTAACGGCAAATGAAAAAACAATGAAGCAAATAAAAGGGAAACTGACTTTCGAAGAAGAAAATTATTGTACCACCGTTCAACCAACGTACGGAGTTAAAGCAAATCCCTGGCGTTCTTACTGACTAAACTGAAATCATTGCTTTCTTTGTGTTCGCCTTGTTGCCTTTGTTTTTCTGGTGCTTATTCCGTATGATTACATTTTCGTTGAAATGAGAAATTAGCATACGAGTCTTGATTACATTCCACGAAGTCTGGACGGTATTATTGGTAGAAATACCCAGCTGGTATTTTTTCGATTGAGTTATTAACGAGCGCTGCTGTCTTCTTTCCACACAGAGGTGACCAGTGCATTATAGTTTTTCTTTCTGAAACTCAGTCCCGCTGTTGTTTCACACGTGGGAAGTCAACATGTCCTTGCAACATTTAGCAGGGACACCTCCCAGCTGCATTTTCATGTTTCTATGTGCAAGTTGTTATCCTATCGCTGACTCGTGTCCCTGCTACACGTCCGAGTTACATGACCCATAATGCGCACAGTTTATGAATATGTAGATGATACATGTTGCGGCATGTATCATCATCATTTCACATGTCCCCACGACTTGTTTGTCCTCTCGTGTAGGGCAACCTTTACATCTTTCATTCTGATTTACACTCCTAATTAATGTGTAGATTTATATCATGTAGTGATTATTTAAGTAGGTAGAGCTGAAAATTACATTGTAAATACATGGCTTATCAAAAGAAGCTCATTTACAAACACTACTGACTTGCGGGAAAGGAAATGGTCAGATACATGTACCACACCATCTTTTAGAACAGTTTCACCTGCTTGCAAAACACTATTCACCAGGAGCCATAACCACCGGATAAATCACTTTCAAGTAGTTAGCATAGTTTAATTTACCAAAGCTTGTCAGTTAGCTGTGATATCTGGTGGATGGCTTCATGAGCCTTTGAACAGCAGCTGCATGGTCTTTATGTGATATAGGTGAAACACGGGATTAACGAGTGCCAGCGGCTTTGTAGCCTTTACAATTTACAAGCTGTTCGAATTTACATTGTTCACACTTTTGTCATCAGCTTCACCTCGTCATGTTTTTCCCTCTGTTAACTTACACTTGTTGCTCTTTCATCAGTCACCAGAGGGAAAGAATTGGCCAAATTTCGCCCCAAGAATTAAAATCTGTAATAATTTGATATCTCAAATAAAATAATGTCTTTCAACTTTCGCTTCATTTGGTATTAATGTTGTGTTTTGTTATTCTCTGGGTTGTTTTCTTCCTTTACAATCAAGTTGCATCGCCATGAGAGACTCTCACTTTTCATTTGGTCGATCTACCTTCTGTGATGGGGTCAATGAATTGCTGCCTTTTTTCTTTCTTATTTGTTCTGACTTATGTTTGTTTGTGCTTGCTTTACATCTAAACGGAGGTAAATGGGAGTAAACGGCAGTGAACAGAGGCAAACGGAGGTAAACGGGAATAAACAGAGGTGAACAGAGGTAAACGGGGGTAAACAGGGGTAAACGGGAGTAAACAGAGGTTAGCGGAGGTAAACGGAAGTACACAGGGGTAAACGGTGGTAGACGGAGGTAAACAAAAGTAAATGGGGGAAAATGCAGGTAAACCGAAGTAAGCGGAGGTAAACGGAGGTGAGCGAGGGTCAACGGAGGTGAACAGGGGTCAACGGACGTAAACCAAGATAAGGGGGTAAACGGGTATAAATGGAAGTAAACAGAGGTGAACAGAGGTAAACAGAGGTAAACGGAAGTTAACGGGGCTAAATGTGGGTGAACGGGGGTAAATGTGGGTGAACAGGGGTAAACGGGGGCGAAGAGAGGTAAACGGGAGTAAACAGGAATAAACCGTGGTCAACAAGGGTAAACGGAGGTGAACGGGGATAAACAGGGATGAACGGGGGAAAAGAGGAGAAACGTAGATAAGCGGAGGTGCACGGAGCAAAACGGCGGTCAACGGAGGTAAACGGGGATGAACGGAGGTAAATGTCGGTTAAATGGAGGTAAACAGAGGTAAACGGAGATAAACGGGAGTAAACGGAGGTAAACAGGGATAAACGGAGGTGAACAGAGGTAAACTGAGATAAAGGGAAGTAAACGGGGGTGAACAGAAGTGAACGGAGGTAAACAGAGGTAAACGGAGGTAAACAGAGGTAAACAGAGGAAAACAGAGGAAAACGGAGGTAAACAGGGGTAAACGGGAGTAAACAGAGGTGAACAGAGGTAAACGGAGGTAAACGGAGGTGAACAGAGGTAAACGGAGGTAAACGGAGGTGAACAGAGGTAAACAGAGGTAAACGGGAGTGAACGGAGGTGAACAGAAGTAAACGGGGGTAAACGGGAGTAAACAGAGGTTAGTGGAGGTAAACGGAAGTACACGGGGGTAAACGTGGGTAGACGGAGGTAAACGAAAGTAAACAGGGGAAAAGTAAGCAGAGGTAAACGGAGGTAAAGGGAAGTAAACGGGGGTAAACAGAGGTGAGCGGGGGTCAACGGAGGTGAACAGGGGTCAACGGACGTAAACCGAGATAAGAAGGGGGTAAAACGGGGATAAACGGAAGTAAAAGAAGGTGAACAGAGGTAAAGAGAGGTAAACGGATGTAAACCGGAGTAAATGGGGGTGAACGGAGGTGAACGGGGGTAAACGGGGGTGAACGGGAATAAACTGTGGTCAACAGGGGTAAATGGAGGTGAACCGGTATAAACGGGGATGAACGGGGGAAAATGGGAGAAACGTAGATAAGCGGAGATGCACGGAGCAAAACGGAGGTCAACGGAGATAAACGGGGATGAACAGAGGTAAATGTCGGTTAAACGGAGGTAAACGGTGGTGAACTGAGATAAACGGAAGTAAACAGAGGTAAACGGAGATAAACAGAGGTAAACGGAGATAAACGGGAGTAAACGGAGGTAAACGGTGATAAACGGAAGTAAACGGAGATGAACAGAGATAAACAGAGGTAAACGGAGATAAACGGAAGTAAATGGGGGTGAACAGAGGTGAATGGAGGTAAACGGAGGTAAACAAAGGTAAACGGGGGTAAACGGGAGTAAACGGAGGTGAACAGAGGTAAACGGAGCTAAACGGGGGTAAACGGAGGTGAACAGCGGTAAACGGGAGTAAACGTAGGTCAATAGAGGTAAACAGGGGAAAACGGGAGTAAACGGAGGTGAACAGAGGTTAACGGAGGTAAACGGAAGTACACAGGGGTAAACGGGGGTAGACGGAGATAAATGAAAGTAAACGGGGGAAAACGCAGGTAAACGGAAGTAAACGGAGGTAAACGGAGGTAAAGGGAAGTAAACGGGGGTAAACAGAGGTGAGCGGAGGTCATACTATGCTTAACTGCTGCTCCACTGGGCTGGTTGCAAATCCGAGAAAAAGTTCTGCAGAAATTTTGAATTTGCAAGGACCATGAATATGTTTCTGTCATCTATCTACTTGAACATGTGCTCCCCTTGGTATTCTTCCAGTACAACATCTTTAGGGTGGAGATACTATAGAATATGAAAACCTAATGGTACAAGTGGCTGTCCTTTTCATCTGCTGGGAGAGAAGACATTATAATAAATCTACTTTGTCCTTTCTGAGTGACATGGACTATCAAAGAGTATTTCTGCCAGACTATTGGTCAAAAAACTGCAATTCCTCTCTCTAATCACAGAAAAGGAGGTTGAAATATTCCATTCACTGCTACGAGAACACACCTGTGAACACAATGATGCCAAGTCTCTATCTGAAACAGCAAAAGTAATAGCTTCTTGTGGCTTCTTGTCAGCTTTTAAGGAAGCTTTTGTTCCCTTTTATCATAGAGGCATTTCTGATAACAACTTGTGGCTACTGACTGGGAAGACTGCCAAATTCTTACTCAAGTTATTTCAGAAAATAACAAGTAATTCTGGAAGGGCCCACAAGGTTTGTTCTTGGAGTTGAATGTAAAGAATACTAAACCATGACCATGAAACATACTGAATGCAATTTGCAAAATTCTGCTATCATGCATTTCTAGCAAATGCATGATGGCACTAAAATTTAAATTACCAATTGAAAGATTTTGCTTGCCTGACTACCTTTGCTGGGTCAGAAAATAAGTATTTTTGCTTAGCCTCCAAGTATGAACTTGTTGCAATAAAGTTCTATAACTTGCCACAATATTACACTATTATTTCTTAATCTAGCTTTCCCACTGGACCAAAATTCCTTACTTTTTTTTGATTGCATGCTTGTAGGTGACACAGGAACGCTATTCAAATGGAAAACCAAAAGGAAAAGTTCACTATTACTTACCAACATTTCAAACAGATGTTGATGTCAGGTGCTTTCCTTTAAGTAACAACTTGGATAAGGTGCAGTGTGGCCTTGAACCTGACACATCCTGTTTTTGTGATTCCCCAGTTTGTCACAACAGCAGTCGCCAGCAGATCCATGTGCTTGCTTACTTTCACTCGTTTCATCTCACATGCCTGTCAACTGATGGAACTTGAGTCATTTGTGAACCCCCTTTAAAAAGTTTAGCAAAACAACTAAGTGAGAACTTTAACAAGGACTCATGAAGGAGAATGAAGATGAGACTGAGGAGGTTACAGCCAGTGATGATGACAATTCTAGAGATTTGGAGCTTTCATCAGGAGAAGAAGCTGAGGAATATTACACCTCGCAAGCATGGCAAAGGAAAGTAAATGACATTATTGGCACTTATTCAAATATTAATAAAGGGGGCAAGTTTCTAAAGAAACTGTGGTGCTGCGTCGGTGGGAGTATTACAAGATAATTTGGTTTTATCAACTCGGTTGATAATGTGAATTGTCCACCGTAAAGAGATTCGGAAGCTGACGTTTCGAGCGTTAGCCCTTCGTCGGAGCGAATCAAGGAATTGTGGGTTGTGTGTGGTTTATATACAGAAATGTGGAGCTACGCTATTGGTTGGTGCCTGGCAACGTGAAAAACAACAGAATGAATTAGTTGAATGAAAAGCGTTCATTGATACCATGAGGATTAAGAGTACCGATTTGAAAAATAAATCTTTGTTCAAGAGTTTTGCGGCTTTCTGTGCTTCCTTGATGTAGGGAGAGGCCACAGACTGCCATATGTTGCTTAGAATGATTCGGCAGATTAAAGTGTCTAGCAACCGGTTTAGAAGCGTCTTTATCGTCTTTCTCTACGTCGCGAAGGTGTTCTCGGAAACGGTCGCCTAGTCGTCTACCTGTTTCGCCGATATATAACTTTTTGCAAAGAGTGCAAGTTATACAGTAGATGACATTGGCTGAGGTACAGGTAAATTGATCTGTGATCTTAATGGATCGCTTGGGTCCCGACAATTTCTCAACGTTGTAAATGAAAGGACATGTTTTACATCGCGCGCGTGCGCATTTAAAAGTTCCCGGTTGTTCACTCGTTTTGAATGCACTTCTAACTAAAAAGTTACCTATGTTTTTGTCGCGTTTGAATGAAATTAATGGCGGTTGCGAAAAGATTCTACCAGTATCGGGATCATTTTGAAGTAATTTAAAGTTTTTGAGAATGATAGATTTTACTGCGTGATTGTGAGGGTGAAATGTGAGGGTGAATGGAATTCTATTATTATTCTCCTTCTGAGACGTTTGTAGTGCTGACTGCCGATCAATTTGTTGGGCACGATGATGGCCTGCTTGAACAACAGAGGCAGGATATCCACGTTTGTCGAAAAAAATGCACATTTCCTCTGATTTAAAGGAAAAATCAGAGTCCTCACTACAAAGGCGACGAAGTCTAAGAAACTGAGAATAAGGAATAGAATTCTTGACGTGTGATGGATGTGAAGATGAATACAACAAATAGCTATGAGAATCTGTGGGTTTGTAGTGCACACTGGTGCATAAACCGTTGCCTTCGACAGAAACTTTGATGTCTAGAAATGCCAAAGAAGTATTGGAAATTTCCCAGGTATACTTAAGAGCCGGATGAAACGAATTAACAGCAGTTATAAATTGATTGAGTTCCTCTCTGGTGGAGGAAGTGGCGCCGACACAGTCGTCAATGTAGCGACGGTATAGCTCAGGTTTAGGGCCGTTGTATTGATTAAAAAATTTGTGCTCAATGTAGCCTACAAAAAGATTGGCGTAGCTGGGTCCCATTTTGGTGCCCATGGCCACACCATTGATTTGTTTATAATAACTGGTAGCGAATGAAAAACAATTTAGTGTTAAAACTAGTTCAGCCAGGCGGAGCAGTGTTTCCGAGCTTGGTTCCTTAACAGTGCGTAAATCAAAAAAATGTTTGAGGGCTAGAAGACCTTCGCCATTAGGGATGACGGTGTAAAGGGATGTAATATCCATAGTAAAAATAAGTTTGTCTTCACCGAGGAAATTGAAGTCGCGAAAAATTTGAAGGGCGTGTTGACTGTCTTTAACATAAGACGGTAAAGATCTGACGATAGGTGCCATAATTTTGTCTAAATAGCTAGAAATGAGTTCGGTAGGGCAACTACACGCAGAGACGATAGGTCGGCCTGGGTTGTTCGGTTTGTGAATTTTAGGTAAAAAGTAAATACATGAAGTTCTAGGAGTGTTGATGATGAGATTTGTAGCAGTAGCCGGTAAATCTTGTTTTACTATAAGTTCGTTAATGGTGCTCTTGACAATTTGTTGGTTAGTGGAAGTGAGATCTTTATCAACTTTGGCATAAAAAGAGGTGTCGGAAAGTTGCCGCAAAGCTTCTTTTTGGTAGAGGTCGGCCCGCCAAACAACCAAAGCGCCGCCTTTGTCGGCCGCTTTTACAATTATGTCTCTGCGCTTACTAAGATTTTTAAGCGCCGCCCTTTCTTCCGAAGAAAGGTTAGAAAATTTGGTGTTACGATTGAAATTTAGTTTGTTGATGTCATGACGGCATTTATTGATGAAAAAATCTAAAATGGGACCCAGCTACGCCAATCTTTTTGTAGGCTACATTGAGCACAAATTTTTTAATCAATACAACGGCCCTAAACCTGAGCTATACCGTCGCTACATTGACGACTGTGTCGGCGCCACTTCCTCCACCAGAGAGGAACTCAATCAATTTATAACTGCTGTTAATTCGTTTCATCCGGCTCTTAAGTATACCTGGGAAATTTCCAATACTTCTTTGGCATTTCTAGACATCAAAGTTTCTGTCGAAGGCAACGGTTTATGCACCAGTGTGCACTACAAACCCACAGATTCTCATAGCTATTTGTTGTATTCATCTTCACATCCATCACACGTCAAGAATTCAATTCCTTATTCTCAGTTTCTTAGACTTCGTCGCCTTTGTAGTGAGGACTCTGATTTTTCCTTTAAATCAGAGGAAATGTGCAATTTTTTCGACAAACGTGGATATCCTGCCTCTGTTGTTCAAGCAGGCCATCATCGTGCCCAACAAATTGATCGGCAGTCAGCACTACAAACGTCTCAGAAGGAGAATAATAATAGAATTCCATTCACCCTCACATTTCACCCTCACAATCACGCAGTAAAATCTATCATTCTCAAAAACTTTAAATTACTTCAAAATGATCCCGATACTGGTAGAATCTTTTCGCAACCGCCATTAATTTCATTCAAACGCGACAAAAACATAGGTAACTTTTTAGTTAGAAGTGCATTCAAAACGAGTGAACAACCGGGAACTTTTAAATGCGCACGCGCGCGATGTAAAACATGTCCTTTCATTTACAACGTTGAGAAATTGTCGGGACCCAAGCGATCCATTAAGATCACAGATCAATTTACCTGTACCTCAGCCAATGTCATCTACTGTATAACTTGCACTCTTTGCAAAAAGTTATATATCGGCGAAACAGGTAGACGACTAGGCGACCGTTTCCGAGAACACCTTCGCGACGTAGAGAAAGACGATAAAGACGCTTCTAAACCGGTTGCTAGACACTTTAATCTGCCGAATCATTCTAAGCAGCATATGGCAGTCTGTGGCCTCTCCCTACATCAAGGAAGCACAGAAAGCCGCAAAACTCTTGAACAAAGATTTATTTTTCAAATCGGCACTCTTAATCCTCATGGTATCAATGAACGCTTTTCATTCAACTAATTCATTCTGTTGTTTTTCACGTTGCCAGGCACCAACCAATAGCGTAGCTCCACATTTCTGTATATAAACCAGACACAACCCACAATTCCTTGATTCGCTCCGACGAAGGGCTAACGCTCGAAACGTCAGCTTCCGAATCTCTTTACGGTGGACAATTCACATTATCAACCGAGTTGATAAAACCAAATTAT
>CAXHUQ010001171.1:0-15704 GCA_964020085.1 Micromussa lordhowensis
AAACATGCACGTGAAAACTTTCTCTTTTCTTTCAGCCAATAAGCGATAAACTCTAGTTCTGAAGCTTGTTGTGATGAAAATCTCCTAACCCTAAACAAAAGTGTACACTTTCTTCATGTTGGGCTTTCTACAAATAAAGAAGTCAACTATTCAATACTTACTCTCTGCCATAAGCCCAGGTCACAAATGAACTCCGAATCATGTTGATGGATACCACAGTCCCTGTCAGTTTCTGGAAAAGGTTCTTAATGTGGCTTGAAAAGGAGGAACTGCTAAACATTGCTCCATTTCTGTTCTGCAATGAAGCAAATAGAACCAAAGTTAGGGTGAATGTTGTTGTTTGTACATCTCAAGGAGAATGAGTGTAAGGACAATTCACCCCCAAGTGGGGTTAAGAAATACTGACATTCACCCCTGAATTTTGAAAGATTCATTCCTGTGGAATGAAGAATCGGGTAAATTCACCCGTCTAGACTGCCGAGAATGCTAATTTGAACTAAACCACCCCACAACTGAAAATGAAAATGAAACTCCGAGGCAATGTACCCCAACACAACCCAAAAAACATTCCTGCATCAAATTTGGCAGGGTGATTGGCCTTTATTACAAGTCCCCAACTTTTATTTTGAGGGTGAATGCGTGGTTTTTGGAGGTGACTTCAGGATTCTTGAAGATAAATCCCAGAAACTTGGCCACAGTTGCTCCAATAGCAGGGTTAGGGTTTAGATTTCTAGTAGAATCGGGGGTGAATTTGCCCTTTTAATCACACCTAATGGATTGACAGCAAGTTACTGCATTATAGCTTGAGACTACTTACCAGAAGCAAGATGTCGCCACTTTCTTTGCCAACCAATTGGGGACGGTGATTGTTCACAAAGTCGAGGAGTATTTTGCACAGCTCATGATCTGTCTATGGTCAGAAGAAAATGGTATGGATGAGTTTCCCTTTAAGTGCAACATCTTAGGAAGTATCGTGATATCATTAGAAAAATAATCACAGCATATGGGACTATGAAACAACTACTGGTTTATCCCAGAGAGAGAGAGAAAAAGAAACAAAAAACAACTGAATATTCGTACTAAATATCTGCTGCATTGTCTTACCTTCAGAGTAAGCTCCTGGCGGCCAAAGAACTTTGCAGTCTTATAGTTGTGGAAGTAAAGCGTGACCTCTTCTGATCCCTTCACCAAGAGGACATTCTTATCTTTGACCTGCGCAGGATGAAATTGTTGCCAGTTGGTTTGAATCTCTAGCGTGCGAACTTCGACGCCGCGGCCCGGCGGAATGAAAACATACATTGCCAAGATAACCAAGTCGCAGCATTCCCGGGCCTTATCTCTTTTGTTGACAGCCATCTCAAAGTAATCTCTCTGCACGCTGCACGCATTCACAATCTGTTCCCTGCAAAATGTTGCATAGTGATATTAGGCTGCAGTTATTCATACATGTAGGTTTCAGACATGGATACACAGAGGGTAGAGAGGACTACTCTATCCTCTTTTAAAATTAAATGACAAAGAAGTGAAACGTTTTTCAACAAAGTCTCAAGAGTTGGTTAATTTCAATTCACTAAATTCTAATTACCCTCTGATGACAATCAGTAAGGTTTATACTGTTTACAATGTCAAAAATAGCTTTTAGTTAGAAACACGCACTTCCAAGTTTACAAAACATGTTTCGGATAATCAACATCCGTCGTCAGTTGCGAATACAGTTGCAGTGTCAAAAAATTACAACGAAAGTGTTAAATTGACATGGCCTCCTTAATTTTCAGTTGAAAGGACGCAGAGGTACTGTCAAGGATGGAAAAGGCATTCTCTCAGCACAAAGTTCTGCATGTTTTTGAGTCATAACTGTGCGAGTTCTTATGTGTGTTTCTACCTAAAAGTTATTTCATGTCTGTTGCCATTTGGCTTGGCCGTACGTTTTCGCAGGACAGGTGACACGTTAAAACTGCATGACAAGCTCTCCTGTCACCCAACACAAAGCAGTAAAATAATATTACTAGCGCTTACCAGTCAAGCCAACGGTTCAGAAGCGTCAGCTCTTCCTTAGTTTGAGGACGTTCGACATCGCCTTGACGCTGTAGAAGTGTTGCCTGTGTTCTTAGCTGCTTAATGACAGGGATGTCCTGGTAAACGGGTGCGCTCTCCCGGTGAAGGAATTTCGCAGGATACAGAAGCGAAGAGCAGTGGTTGGATATGGTGGCAGCTGACAAATTTCGTTGGTCCTGCAAAAGGAGAGAGAGAGAGAGAGAGAGAGAGAAAAAAAGCATTACACTGTTTATCAAGATTCAGGAAGTAGCCCTGAACAGTCAGTCGAAAACAATACCTAACAAGCTTTAATGGAAGAGGACGATTATGTTGGCACATCTTTTCTAATCGATAAATTTCAAAATAAATACTCAAAATAGCTTTGTCTAATTGCGATTTCTATTTCATCCATTTATTCATTTACCTACTTATTTACCTACTTATTTATTTATTTATTTATTTATTTGCTAGACGTGCATTTGTTTCATCTCTTTACTGGTATGTAACACTAACATTTGATTTACTCTTTAAACAGTCTTACTCGCTACCCGCCTAGATTAGCCTCAGCTATTTGCGGGTTAGCGTTGTTTTTGTAAAATTTTGTTGATTTAATAATAAACTTGAACTTGAACTTGAAACTTGAAAATAACTATCAAGTAGAGCAAAGAAAAAGGCCACAGCAGCAAAGCCAAGGTCCAAGATTTGGATGAAAAATTACAGAGCTGTACCAAAAATTGCGAAAATGACCCGTCGAAAGAAAACCTTGAAGAACTGGAATGTTTACAAGCAACAAGTATTTCTTAAATTTAGAAAAATCAAATAAGAAAAAAAAGCTGTGTACGGAAAATTGTTACAGGTGACGGAACAATTACAGCTAATCCCATGTTGTGCAAATCGAAATTGTAACAATGCAATAAGATTGTTTGGATTATTTCCCTGAGTAACAATAGGTTCCGGGTCTAAGTCGATATCACCTGAAGTAAATAACTTTGCCCTTGAAGCACAATAGCTATGATTTCATTTCTTACACTTCATATTGAACAACATGTACAAGTTCATCATCAAAGACAACTGACACTTGAGCGGCCCTTTTATGTTTCGCAGTTCTTGTTTTGAAAACAAACACAATCAAGAGCAAAATACAACTTTCACCCTTTTGCACGAGTGATTCCAACTGGTTTACATATACACATATTTCTGGTTTTGAGATAAAATTTTTTCTAATGCTGATCACTGTCAGTGGTAAATAAGTTCAGAATTTTCTTCCACGGTAATCTCGATGGTAGAATTGGGCATTCCGCAAAGTTTGGAAAAGTCAATATCAATTGGTTTACCGTCGACATATTGATTTGTTTACATCTGAGCGAGTGACACATATTCTGCCCCCTAACAATTAGTCGTTTCTACGCTCCGCGTATCCACGACTAAAAAAAAATTTTTTTGTTCAGTAAACATGCCTTAAACTGTTACAAGCTCAATTTTGTGGTCAAAAAAATGCAGGGCTCGACTCGTACACCGGGAAGTACGGTTTTAACAAGAATAACAATAGTTGTAAATATCACTTTTTAGAAGTGAAATTTTGACCTCACGTACTTGCAGGAAAACAAATTCTGCAGTCAATAAGATGAATTCACGCATCAGATACTGTAATCGATATACCCTGAAACACGACTGTGTCTGGCGTGCAAATTTCAGGCTGAAACGTTCGTTGAACTTTACAGTATGAACTGATTCCACAAATTTTTATAACGGAAACTGTGGTAGTTTCCGTTCAGAAAACACAATCTTTCTGAAGACTTTAGTCTCCTTTGAGCAGATGTTTACAAATGGATTTCAAAACTAGAAACATAAATGACACGTCACAACATGGCCGCTCAATTTCGGCCCAGTTCCCACGCAAACGTCAAAAAATTCATTACACGTCACCTTGAGAAAATCCAGATAAGATTCCAACAGAGACTGACGTAGGAAGACGTCGGGTTGCAGTATCACACCAGGGCGAGACCTCAAGAATCCAAGAAAGCCTAAGGGCATGAAAAGGGAAAATCAATTCGTTTGCACATCGTAAAATCGTTAAATTATTGAACAACACTGTGCGAGCGAAATAACTCAGACAATAAACTCACATAATATTCTTTCCTGGGTTTTCTGGTATGTCGATGTTGCCAAAGGTCTTGCTTGTCTTTCCAGCTGGACTGGACGAGTGAAGAAGGTTTTCAGTTCGCGCAGAAATGTCTGCATTTCCAGCGGCAATTGTCCAATGTCCAATGCATATGACTGTTTGCGAAGTTTGAATTCGGTCATGGGTACGACGCAGTTGCTTTCTTCTTCTGTTGATTCTTCTGGTTTTTCTTCTGTTGATTCTTCTGGATTTTCTGGTGATTCTTCTGGTTTTTCTGGTGATTCTTCTGCTGTCGTTTCTTCTGTGCACGTGGTTGCTCCTTCTTCGATCAGATCGTCGCAATCAACGTCTGTTTCTGTCTGCAACATGAAATTGCTCGTGCGTGGCCTCTTAGAAGGCGTTTGGAGCTGAATATCGGATTCATCTGAGCTCGACTCGTCTGAAGAAGTCAGCCGGTAGGAAACGATGGACTGCATGGCGCCGAGGGAAGAGGTGAAAAAGATCGAAGTTCACAGAGTTTTTCGTGGTCATTCGGTCAAAACAGAGATCCATTGACGAAATGGCTGACGGGAATTTTTTCATTCTCGTTCCCATATCCCTTTTTGAGGCCTCTAACCCAGGAGAGCTGGAAACTAGCAAAGGATCCAGCTCTTGTGGAGTGGGAAGAATTCAATTGTCAGCTCTCAGGCAATAATTCTAGCTTTTTTTTTGACCGAAACGTCGCTTTCTGTTATGTAAGGCGGGTATTTTAAGCTTTCGAGTGCAAATATTTTGAAGCCAATATTGTCCACTTTTCATGCATTTCTCACTTTACCAAACAAAGCTTTAAAGCGCGAAAAAGGTACCCTTTTTTCAGGTTGAAGCGATCTCTTTAAAAGCGCGGAAAAGGTACCTTATTCTGCGGTTAAAAATCTTTTTTTTTTCTTAAAAGGTACCTTTTTTAACTTTTCAACTAATCGACTCGCATTAACAAATAAGGTAACAATTTTGCATTTGTTCTATGAGAAATAAATGCAGAAAGTTTATTTTTCTGCTCTTTTCAATTAGCAGAGTTGATCTTTTTGTAAAAAAAGCAGAATTGCCGGAATCATTCTATGACTGACCGCTGCGTATTTTGTTAGTCCACAAGGGAAGTCATAGTGGACTCACAAAAAAAATTCTAATTAACTCTGGTTTCGTTCGATTTTTCTGAAATTTTAACACAATAAAGATGGATTGCTAAGAAACATATTTAGTCTTTGCTGATGTATAGTAGCTATTAACTCTAAAGAGATATATCGCTTCGAAGTCGGTGATTTGAAGTCGTTGGATTCGAACGAAGAGAATACTAAATACGCTAAAAAGGTGTTGAGTGAGGGCTATGGACTCAGTGAAAGGTTCCAGCAATTCTACTTTTCTAGAAAAAGATCAACTCTTCCACTTGAAAAGAGCAGAAAATTTAACTTTCCGCATTAATTTTTAGCGATCTCTTTAAAAGCGCGGAAAAGGTACCTTATTCTGCGGTTAAAAACGTTCCTGGATGAAAAGCGGACAATATTGACGCTAAAATATTTTCATCCGAAAGCTTAAAATGCCCGCTTTTTTTTTCTTACCTTCGTACAGGTGACTAACAAGAAAACGTACAACAGAAGGTCCTAATACTGAAATGTTGAACAGCGATATTTAAACAAGTGCTCAGTTATAAGGTAAAGTTTCGCACTTGTGAAATGATGGTACACGTTCTGTCTGTGTGTCCTGTCCTTTGGATTGTTACTAGAAATCGCTCTGAATTCTTCTAAAGTATATAACTATGCGTTATATGACCGGTTTACAAAATTCAATTGGTAATTGTATCATAGAAAAAACGCGCTTCGAATAGTCATGTTTTGCTTATCATGGAATACGTCTAAGTGTCCTACTTTGAAACACGCGAGTAACTTTCCTTGTGAAATATTTAACTTAAGCACTTCATATTAGGCAGGCGATAACGATGAACAGTTCTAAACAAGTACTGGGAATTTTGTTGTCAAACTTTAAAAAATGAGGAAGATAGAGCATTCTGAAAATGTCTTATGAAAACTTGACGATATTTAGGGCATGCGCAGTACTTTATCAAAGACAGTGACAACTTCTGCGTATATTGAATAGGTAAATATCATGCACAGTTTTTCTGTTTCAAAGCATTTGTCAATTGCTCTACGATTTTCAAAGTTACGACTATCGTAAAATAAGAAGAAATGTATGAAAAAATTCGGTACATGCGCAGTAACGACAAATTCAACGTACGCGCCTCAAATTGTGCACACTGTAAACTTAGACAGAAACAAACAACTTGTGTAAATTTTGTAGTAAAACGTTAAAAACACATGAAAAGGCAGTATTTTGAAATTTTAAGACAATGTATTGGAAAATTACGATGTTTAGAGCATGCGCAGTAACTACCAATTGAACGTACGAACATGAAATTGTGCACACTGTAAACTTAGACACAGGCAAACAACTTGTATAAATTTTGTGGTTAAAAAGTAAAAACACACGAAAATATAATACTTTGAAATTTGAAGAGAATGTATGGGGAAATGTTTATTGAAAAATGCAGCACATGCGCAGTAATGACCAATTGAACGTACGAAAATGACATTATACACACTGTAAACTTCGACACAGACAAACAACTTGTATAAATTTTGTGGCTAAAAGGTAAAAAGACACGGAAATATAATACTTTGAAATTTTAAGACAATCGATGGGAAAGTGTTTGCGCGGGAACTGTTGTGTGCACATTCCACGTTCCGTTCTTATAGGATTTAAAATGCTTACAAGGGGGAACAAACTCTTAATTGTGCAAGGAATAAGTCTTACCCGTCCAAGGAGCGAATTTTCTGATTCAGAAGTGCAGCTTATGCGAAATAAATTGAAATCGAGTTCGGCAATTTCAAGTGTTCGCCGCGCGCGTGAATTTTGTAAAATGAGCATAGTTAACTCGAAGTGTAATATTTCCTCTAAAAAGCAGGTATACAACTATATTCTTCCGTATAAGCAAACCCTACAGAATCTAGTACACTGAAAATCTGAATTCTCTTTTCAAGTATACACTATAACTGTGTACTGAAATGTTGAACAGCCATATTTAAACAAGTGCTCAGTTATAAGGTGAAGTTTCGCACTTGTGAAATGATGGTACACGTTCTGTCTGTGTGTCCTGTCCTTTGGATTGTTACTAGAAATCGCTCTGAATTCTTCTAAAGTATATAACTATGCGTTATATGACCGGTTTACAAAATTCAATTGGTAATTGTATCATAGAAAAAACGCGCTTCGAATAGTCATGTTTTGCTTATCATGGAATACGGCTAAGTGTCCTACTTTGAAACACGCGAGTAACTTTCCTTGTGAAATATTTAACTTAAGCACTTCATATTAGGCAGGCGATAACGATGAACAGTTCTAAACAAGTACTGGGAATTTTGTTGTCAAACTTTAAAAAATGAGGAAACGCGGAAGCGCGGAAACGCGGAAACGCGGAAGCTCATAGACATAAATTCTCACCGGAGTGTACATTTTCGAAATCCGAGTAGATACATATACAGTCATACCTCTATCACACGTACACCGAAAGGACAGAGCGAGGTGTCCCTATTTGAGAGGTTTCTATTTTGCAGGTCATTATTATAATCACATCTCTTAAACGAAAATGGTGATCTATCATTTCAATTTTATTTTCCGAAACAGTGCTTGGTAGAGAACATTCAGGTAAATTTTCAAAAAAACTCATCGCTAAATTTTATTTCTCAGGAATCACCTTAAATGGCGCCGAGTGGATCCCTTAGGCAAAAGTTTTGACTAATTAACTCTGGTTTCGTTCGATTTTTCTGAAATTTTAACACAATAAAGATGGATTGCTAAGAAACATATTTAGTCTTTGCCGATGTATAGTAGCTATTAACTCTAAAGAGATATATCGCTTCGAAGTCGGTGATTTGAAGTCGTTGGATTCGAACGAAGAGAATACTAAATACGCTAAAAAGGTGTTGAGTGAGGGCTATGGACTCAGTGAAAGGTTCCAGCAATTCTACTTTTCTAGAAAAAGATCAACTCTTCCACTTGAAAAGAGCAGAAAATTTAACTTTCCGCATTAATTTTTAGCGATCTCTTTTAAGACAATCGATGGGAAAGTGTTTGCGCGGGAACTGTTGTGTGCACATTCCACGTTCCGTTCTTATAGGATTTAAAATGCTTACAAGGGGGAACAAACTCTTAATTGTGCAAGGAATAAGTCTTACCCGTCCAAGGAGCGAATTTTCTGATTCAGAAGTGCAGCTTATGCGAAATAAATTGAAATCGAGTTCGGCAATTTCAAGTGTACGGCGCGCGCGTGAATTTTGTAAAATGAGCATAGTTAACTCGAAGTGTAATATTTCCTCTAAAAAGCAGGTATACAACTATATTCTTCCGTATAAGCAAACCCTAAAGAATCTAGTACACTGAAAATCTGAATTCTCTTTTCAAGTATACACTATAACTGTGTACTGAAATGTTGAACAGCGATATTTAAACAAGTACTCAGTTATAAGGTGAAGTTTCGCACTTGTGAAATGATGGTACACGTTCTGTCTGTGTGTCCTGTCCTTTGGATTGTTACTAGAAATCGCTCTGAATTCTTCTAAAGTATATAACTATGCGTTATATGACCGGTTTACAAAATTCAATTGGTAATTGTATCATAGAAAAAACGCGCTTCGAATAGTCATGTTTTGCTTATCATGGAATACGGCTAAGTGTCCTACTTTGAAACACGCGAGTAACTTTCCTTGTGAAATATTTAACTTAAGCACTTCATATTAGGCAGGCGATAACGATGAACAGTTCTAAACAAGTACTGGGAATTTTGTTGTCAAACTTTAAAAAATGAGGAAACGCGGAAGCGCGGAAACGCGGAAGCTCATAGACATAAATTCTCACCGGAGTGTACATTTTCGAAATCCGAGTAGATACATATACAGTCATACCTCTATCACACGTACACCGAAAGGACAGAGCGAGGTGTCCCTATTTGAGAGGTTTCTATTTTGCAGGTCATTATTATAATCACATCTCTTAAACGAAAATGGTGATCTATCATTTTAATTTTATTTTCCGAAACAGTGCTTGGTAGAGAACATTCAGGTAAATTTTCAAAAAAAATCATCGCTAAATTTTATTTCTCAGGAATCACCTTAAATGGCGCCGAGTGGATCCCTTAGGCAAAAGTTTTGACTAGATGATGGGATGCAAAAGAGAGAAAACACTTATTTGCGCTAATATTCAAGTCATTACTGCACTTTTCAATAACATGCGGACTCTAAAACATTTTTAGAGCATGGCATAATGGCTCATAGCCCATGATCGCTAAGCCAATGAAAACTCTTGAATATTAAATTATTTGCAGATAAAAAATACTAAAAAGGCAAACTGTCAGAATCAAACAAGACTCTTCAGGGGATTTAATGACAATAATATTCATAACCATGCTTTATATACTATAAAATTTACATAATTACCATTTGAAATGTCTAAATGGCAAGGTTTGGGCTAGAGGCTTAAGATAAAATTCGGTAAATGCTGAAAGGTTTTCAATGGCGGTGCGCAGCACGATGTAATGAGCCGAAGGGGATTCCCCTGGATGGGTTTTGATGGTTCCAAAAGCCTTGTCAGGCTTGGCATTGCCATTGACAACCCAATTAGCAATTTCTTCTTATATATATAGAAATATATAAAGGTAGAATAAACAGAAGAAGATGCGAACTTTTCTCTTTGTGGTCTTTAATACATGGACGTTTCGCCCGTTCGGGCTTCTTCAGCACTTACAAAATCGATACTTGGATGTTGGTTAACCAACATCGTTTACACATCTATAGAAAAATATAAATATAAAAAATATAAAAACATATATGTATATACACACATATAACTTAACTTAACTTATTATATTAAATTATTTCCAGATAAAAAATAACTGTCAGAATCAAACTAGTTTGTTATTCAGTTGGAGCTAAAGAAAATTTTAAGCCCAACAGGGTTTTATGTTCTAATATCTATAGGAGTGTGGCTAATTTTGGATACCTATTTGGCGTTCCTGGCCCTTAATCCAAGGGAAGTTGATGGGGTGTGGTTTCTTTGTACTTGTATCCATAGTATCAAGTCAGTCTGACTTGTGCTGAGTGAAGAACATGCTATATACTTAGTAGAATTAGCATAGCTTTCAGGCATTGACTATGATTTTAAGGCAGTTTAGTGTCCAATGATTGAGGCAATATTTAAATAAACAATAAACTTATTTGATTGTACCATTACTACTTGGATAACCCAGTAACTCTAGAGCTGAGACAAAAGTCCCGACTTGTGGAAGGGATGCCGCTTCCGGTGGATGTCACAAATGATTCCCTGACAACTCAAGAACAGGATCCATCCACAAAGACCAAGTTCCGGAATCAACTTACTAACTCTTGGTTTAGATTTCCAGATCACCAGTAGGAGACCTTCTTTGTCAAGCTTCCATGCCACACCCTGTCAAAACAAGACCTCAAAACCAGAGAGATATCACAGTTGTCAGGATTTGACTATCATTATTGTACAACGAAATTTATTTAGTTGATAAAATCCTTTCAGACATCACATCAACTATAAATAAAAGCTAACATAAAAAATATATCTATATGTACATATGCATAACTTAAATAAAAGTAGCTGTATCAAGGTAACAAGATAAATGAATGAAAATTTATAATTAATATTTATTGAGGCAATTTCTTGCAAAGGGCTTTCATGTGATATGATGTCATCAGCCTGAATTTTTCCACAGAAGGGAGGACAAGAGATTCTATTGTCAATTTCTGCTTATGCTAGATCAAGTGTGGAGTGTAGAACTTGAAGTAAGCACTGCTGAGTTACTCCATAAGACACTGGGCTTTACTGGGCCCGTTGGACATGGTTGGACCTGGTTTTCGAAACATATATAATAAGATAATGAATGATAAGATAATGAATTGAAGACTTCATCAAAGACTACACTTTCATCCCAACAAGCCTGTTAGGTGATCTCTCACTCTTCAGGGGGATTTTAGAGACAATAATATTCATAGCCATGCTTTATACACTATACAATTTACATACCGGTAATTACTGTTGCAGAGAATTTGAAATGTCTAAATATTTAAATAAACAATAAACTTATTTGATTGTACCATTACTACTTGGATAACCCAGTAACTCTAGAGCTGAGACATGCCAAAAGTCCCGACTTGCGGAAGGGATGCCGCTTTCCGGTGGAGGTCACAAATGATTCCCTGACAACTCAAGAACAGGATCCATCCACAAAGACCAAGTTCCGGAATCAACTTACCAACTCTTGGTTTACATTTCCAGATCACCAGTAGGAGACCTTCTTTGTCAAGCTTCCATACCACACCCTGTCAAAACAAGACCTCAAAACCAGAGAGATATCACAGTTGTCAGGATTTGACTATCATTATTGTACAACTAAATTTATTTAGTTGATAAAATCCTTTCAGACATCACATCAACTATAAATAAAAGCTAACATAAAAAATATATCTATATGTACATATGCATAACTTAAATAAAAGTAGCTGTATCAAGGTAACAAGATAAATGAATGAAAATTTATAATTAATATTTATTGAGGCAATTTCTTGCAAAGGGCTTTCATGTGATATGATGTCATCAGCCTGAATTTTTCCACAGAAGGGAGGACAAGAGATTCTATTGTCAATTTCTGCTTATGCTAGATCAAGTGTGGAGTGTAGAACTTGAAGTAAGCACTGCTGAGTTACTCCATAAGACACTGGGCTTTACTGGGCCCGTTGGACATGGTTGGACCTGGTTTTCGAAACATATATAATAAGATAATGAATGATAAGATAATGAATTGAAGACTTCATCGAAGACTACACTTTCATCCCAACAAGCCTGTTAGGTGATCTATCACTCTTCAGGGGGATTTTAAAGACAATAATATTCATAGCCATGCTTTGTACACTATACAATTGACATACCGGTAATTACTGCCGCAGAGAATTTGAAATGTCTAAATATTTAAATAAACAATAAACTCATTTGATTGTACCATTACTACTTGGATAACTTAGTAACTCTAGAGCTGATACATGCAAAAACTCCCGACTTGTGGAAGGGATACCGCTTTCCGGTGGATGTCACAAATGATTCCCTGACAACTCAAGAACAGGATCCATCCACGAAGACCAAGTTCCGGAATCAACTTCCCAACTCTTGGGTTAGATTTCCAGATCACCACTAGGAGGCCTTCTTTGTCAAGCTTCCTTGCCATACTCTGTCAAAACAAGACCTCAAAACCAGAGAGATAGCACAGTTGTCAGGATTTGACTATGATTAAGACAGTTTAGTGTGCTATTATTGTACAACTACATTTATTTAGTTGATAAAATCCTTTCAGACATCACATCAACAATAAATAAAAGCTAACATAAAAAATATATCTATACGTACATATGCATAACTTACATAAAAGTAAATATATCAAGGTAGCAAGATAAATGAATGAAAATTTATAATTAATATTATAATTATAATTATATTGAGGCAATTGATTGCAAAGGGCTTTCATGTGATATGATACCATGAGCCTGAATTTTTCCAAGACCAATAATTTCTATAAGACCAAGTGTCTTATAGAGTAACTTAAGCAGTGCTTACCTGAAGTTATACACTCCAAACTTTATATAGCATAACCAGGAAATGAAACTAGAATCTCTTGGCCACCTGTGGAAATATTTAGGCTCATGTCATCATATCACAGGAAAGCCCTTTGCAAGCAATTGCATCAATAATGGCACACTAGACAGCCTTTAAATCATAGTCAATGCCTGAAAACTGTGCTATCTCTACCTAGTATATAGCATGTTCTCCACTCAGCACAAGTCAAAGCCACTTGATACTAGGCATAAGAGTACAAAGAAACCACACCCAAACACCTTCACTTGGATTACGGGACAGGAACTCCAAATAGATATCCAAAATTAGGCACACTCCTGGAGATATTAGTACATAAAACCCTGTTGGGCTTAAAATTTTAATTTGGCTTCAACTTAATAACAAACTAGTTTGATTCTGACAGTTTTGCATATTTCTGATATACAACCCCAACCTCTGTCGAGAAAAGTCAAAGTCAAATTGAAATTGAAATCCAAAAAATCGAAATGGCTTAATCAAGTCAAGCTGGTTTGATAAAGTTTACAGACGAAAATAACTTAATAGCACCATATTAACAGACCCCATTTTCAAAACTCCAGGTAGATATAGATATATGTATTATAATAAGATAATGAATTGAAGACTTCATCAAAAACTACACTTTCATCCCAACAAGCCTGTTCCGTGATCTCTCACTCTTCAGGGGGATTTTAAAGACAATAATATTCATAGCCATGCTTTATACACTATAAAATTTACATACCACTAATTACTGTTGCAGAGAATTTGAAATGTCTAAATATTTAAATAAATGATAAACTAAGACATTTCTTAACTCTGGACTTAAAAATATTCTCATTTGTTCCATCAGGTGACATCTATAACAGCCTCAAGTGAGAAATCAGTCTTATAAAGTGTCATTTGGAGTGGCTCGACTAACAAAATGGCTATCAACTTGAAGTGCCAGCTTTCAAGCTGAAACGTTGCTTTCCAGTGGACGCCACAACTGATTCCCTGACCCGGATGCATCCACAAACAACCAAGTTCAGGCCAACTCTTAGATCAGATTTCCAGATCAACTAGGTGGCCTTGTCAAGTTTCCTCGCCTTGTTACCCTGCCAAAACAATTACCCCAGTTTGTCAACTCACCAAAATAAAATCATGTTTCACAATACAGTTTCCTCCTCTGACTTGCACCGCTGAACTATGAAAGGTTCATACCTGTAGAATGCAGAATCGGCTTAATTCAGCCTGTTTGGGCAGCCTTGAACTGAAAATGAAAAATGAAAGTCAAGGTAAATCCAGTCCAACAGACCCCAAAAGACGTTCCTGGATCAAATTTTGCAGGGTGATTGTATGGTGACTGTATGGTTTGCAAGAAAATTTTTTCACTAGGCGGGCTCGAGAACAAACGTATGTATGTTGGGCAGGTGTACGTGGCAGTAGTTCACCCCCTTGGGGGGGAGAGGAGGGGCTTTTGACTCCAAAGTCAATTGCTTGGGGTGTGAATTTGGTGACTGTATGGTTTTGCAAGAAAATTGGCAGCAAGTCGAGAATAGTTGTGGAGACGGTGTTTTTTCACTAGGCGGGCTCGAGAACAAACGTATGTATGTTGGGCAGGTGTACGTGGCAGTAGTTCACCCCCTTGGGGGGGAGAGAGGAGGGGCTTTTGACTCCAAAGTCAATTGCTTGGGGTGTGAATTTGGTGACTGTATGGTTTTGCAAGAAAATTGGCAGCAAGTCGAGAATAGTTGTGGAGACGGTGTTTTTTCACTAGGCGGGCTCGAGAACAAACGTATGTATGTTGGGCAGGTGTACGTGGCAGTAGTTCACCCCCTTGGGGGGGAGAGAGGAGGGGCGTTTGACTCCAAAGTCAATTGCTTGGGGTGTGAATTTGGTGACTGTATGGTTTTGCAAGAAAATTGGCAGCAAGTCGAGAATAGTTGTGGAGACGGTGTTTTTTCACTAGGCGGGCTCGAGAACAAACGTATGTATGTTGGGCAGGTGTACGTGGCAGTAGTTCACCCCCTTGGGGGGGAGAGAGGAGGGGCGTTTGACTCCAAAGTCAATTGCTTGGGGTGTGAATTTGGTGACTGTATGGTTTTGCAAGAAAATTGGCAGCAAGTCGAGAATAGTTGTGGAGAGGGTGTTTTTTCACTAGGCGGGCTCGAGAACAAACGTATGTATGTTGGGCAGGTGTACGTGGCAGTAGTTCACCCCCGTTGGGGGGAGAGGGGAGGGGCGTTTGACTCCAAAGTCAATTGCTTGGGGTGTGAATTTGGTGACTGTATGGTTTTGCAATAATAACGAATAATGTATGGTTTTTATATTGCTACTATTGTGCTTTACCTTCCATATTTTTCTATTGTGATGTATGTGTGTCCGTCCGACCTAAATTATCCTAAACAAATTGTAATGCTGCCTGCCTGCCCCTTTTAAGTTTTCAGTTATTTCAGGCAGCCAGACCCCGTTATATTATTTTATCTCTATAATAATTTATCTGCATGTATGTAAGTTTATGGGGTAAATAAATTGTTGTTTTGTTGTTACGAACCCCTCGACTGTATGTGCCTCGGGTTTGCATAACTGTCTCGAATTCTCCCAGCCCTCCTCGTGTTTACATGAGGCTATATAAAGACGGAAAAAAGTGCTCTATTGCTTAAATCGAAAGCAAATTATTACAGGACTATTAAATCTACTTCCGATTGTGCTATATCATGCGATCCTGCGATGCTGGCATCAGGCAGGTCGTCAAATGGCGGCCAGCTTATCCATCGACGGCCCTCACGAACTTCTCTGCGACTCAAGACATTTTCCTCGGACAGCAAAAAGGGACATT
>CAXHUQ010001172.1:0-5000 GCA_964020085.1 Micromussa lordhowensis
AGTGGAAAATCGTCGGCTAGAGTTTTGTAATTCTGTGTTTTACTTCCCTGTTAGCGGTATACAAACAACGCTATAGGCATTTTATCGAGCATCAAAGTGTAAACATAATAAGGTTTTGAAAGAAGAAGCTTTTTGCCTGATTTATTTATCATCAGTAATGATCTCTCCAGCTTGTGACCTTTGATCAAAGGACATTGTAAGTTTTAGCTTTCCTGATGTGTATTTGGTTTGGTATAAAATTTCCTTATTAGCTGTTGAACCTTTCATTTTATATTAGTGTTACAGATTTGCCCCTTCCAAATTCTCCAAAATTCATTTCACATATGTTTTCTTTTCAGTGAGCATGAATCAGAGATCAATGCTATGATTTCTGACAGTGACTCTAGTGACCAGTCTGGAGATGAGGTACATGTAAGTGACTCTGATGCGTCTGCAGAGGAACAAGAAAGACCACCAGGTAGAGTTAGGAGACAACCTCAGCAGAGGCCAGCAAGGGGGAGGGGAAGGGGGAGGGGAAGGGGAAGGGGAAGGGGAAGGGGAAGGGGAAGGGGAAGGGGAAGGGGAAGGGGTAGGGGAAGGGGTAGGGGAAGGGGTGACGTTCCCCCTGCACCTGCAGCCCCACCTGCAGCTCCACCTGCACCTGCAAGTAGAAGTTACGAGGATCCTGATACACCAAATCAGCTTCCACCATTTACCCCAAGGAGAGTGCCTGGATTGCATTTGAATATGCCAGTGCTAAGAGGTGCAATGTCAAGGGCTGTAGATTTTTTCAGGCTTTTCTTTACAGCAGAGATTGTAAGAACCATATGCACCCATACAAATAGTTATGGGTGGGGGACCATTGGAGACAAACCCTACTATGGTGACAAGGAAGGTGCCTGGGTCGAAACCTCTCCTTAGGAAATAGAAAAATTGATTGCCCTCATTTTATATTGCGGTCTGATACATGTTAGCTCATTTCACCGGTATTGGAGCACAAAAACTTTGTACCATGGGTTGTGGGCACGCAGGATTATGTCCCGAGACCGATTCAAGGCACTCATGGCAATGCTTCATGTTGTCGATCCAGATGAAGAAGATGAAGAAGACAAATTGAGAAAGGTGAGTAGATTTTTGGATTTTTTCAAACAAAAATGTAAGGATCTCTACCAACCTTTTCAACGTGTGGCGGTTGACGAGAGAATGGTAAAATCAAAACATCGGTCTGGAATTCGGCAGTATATAAAAAACAAACCAACTAAGTGGGGCATAAAGCTGTGGGTTTTGGCAGATAGTTTGAATGGATACACCTGTGACTTTGATGTGTACATAGGGAGAAAGGCAGGACAGGAGGTGGGTCCTAATGGGTTAGGTATGATGTTGTAATGAAACTTGTTGCCCCTCTGAGGAACCAGGGATATCATTTATACTTTGATAACTTTTATACTTCTGTGAAGCTTGTGAAAGATTTGTTTCAAGTTTTGATTCCAGCCACAGGTACTGCTGCTGAGAATAGGAGGGGATTCCCTGAGACAATGAAAAAGGGACAACAATGGGCACGACGGAAAGCCCGGGGAAGCATGAGGTGGGATAGAGATGGAGTCTGCCTTGCCCAGCAATGGAAGGACAACCGACCAGTCACTATTCTTACTTCAATTGACAATGCCAATGATTTTGTAATGGTTGCTAGAAAAGAGAAAGTGGGCGGTGTGTGGAGAAATATCAATGTAAAACAGCCTAAAGCAATTGAACATTATAATAACTATATGAATGCAGTTGACCGTTCAGATCAAATTCTTGCAAAGAACTGTGCTCTTCGAAAGTGTATGAGGTGGTGGAAAACATTGTTTTTCCACATGATCGACATAGCTATTGTCAACAGTTACATTCTGTTTCAACTTCATCGCGCAGAGCACCCTGACAATGAAGCACTCAAGCGTCCTCAAAAGTTTGCAATTGCAGAATATCGAGAGGAACTTGTGAGAGATCTAGCAGGCTTGAATGAATATGGACAACCTCCAGTGTTCAAGCCCCCAACAAGGGAACCTGGGGATTTTGTTACTGTGCATATACCAAAGGTTACTGACACCAAGAGAAACTGTAAAGTTTGTTATGCAGCAACAAATAAGGAATTCAAAGTTAGGACTTTCTGCAGTGCACCACAATGTAACAATGTTCATCTCCATTGCACTCAGGATAAAAACTGTTTTGAGATTTGGCACAGCAAGGACTATCACCATGATTAATTGTAAAAAGACACTTGTAGTTGATTTAAGTTGTTCTTTGTTAGGTGAAGCACCTTGAAACCCCAAAGGTAGCATCATAGCATTGGTTGGGGGTACACGGTCCCCGTTTTCCACTTGGTGGTTTTTAGGGGTTTACGTGTCCGGCTGTGGTGCATGTAGATTTTTTATCTTTTATAAACTAATTGCTATTTTATACAAGTAAAATATTTGAAATGAGTGACATTTAACTTTTATTGTGCTCAAGTAGCCAATGGGCATTTGTATCAGCCATGCACCCATATAGGTGTAGTGAAGGCAAAATCGGGCTTTTGAGGGCACCCCAAAGAAATGGGCATAACTTTGTCAATTTTCATTGAATTTTAATCAAAGTTTCAGGAATAATAGAGTATTTAATGGGAAACAACTTGTCTTTATTCAGTTTTCAATGCTATGTAAAGAGCAGGTGTTACTAAGAATTTTCTCCTAAAAATATGTATTGCGTGACATTTTAATTAGCATAAATTAGCCTAAATTAATTAATTAAAAGAGATACAAAGAAACTGACAACATAGTCTTAATGTCCATTTATTCAGCTTTAAAATGACATATAACATAACAAAATTGGTTAAATATAATATGAGCTGGCCATTTTTTACCAAAACATGTCAAAAATGGCCATTTTTAGGGGGTCACCAAAGGGTTAAGGGAGAAATCACGATTACGATATTCTTCTCGTATTTATCTACGGAAGCAAATACCGTAGGCAAAGCTTGGAACACAACAGACTTTCCATAACCAGTAGGCAAATTGACATACACATCACGTTTTATTTTGACTATTTGTTGAATTGCTTCTTCCTGATGCTTGTTAAGCTTCTCAAAGCCGAAAATGTTGCATACTTTAGCAAACGCGTGGTCTAGTGAACTCTCCCCATCTTCCGCCATTTTGTTTTCCTCGCGAACATCGAGATCCCCACATAAAGCCCACGCGTGTTAGCTCCACAAACCGAGGAGCCGAATTCTGATTGGTGAAGAAATATTGACGTCACGGAAATCGCTTCCCAGCTCAAGATCGCAGACGTTATTTTTCGGAGGAACGACCGGAAATACGTCTGCTGTTCGCAGGCTAGTGACCGGGTCGCCAATCTTAGCTTGGTGTGTTAAGGTTACCATGCACCTTCATGGTCAGATCGTTCTACTCACAGACGGACAGATATTTATAGATTTACAGCTGAATAGATCTTGAGTGTAATATGAGCAAGATCAGAACGAGGAAATGTTTGTACATTTCACTCGAGGGTCAATAAGAATGATGAACTGATTGTGTTGACTCTCTTACTGCTAATATGATGGAGTGCTGCAAAGCTTTCGATGCATTCAACTTTTCAGCTGCATTTAAGCTTATACTAACAAATAGTTTTTCTTTACATTTCCATTGAAACAGAAAGTTTTCGTTACTGTAGTGGAACGATCTGAGTACATAAGTTATGAAACGATCAGAAGTTAGAATGATCTAACCGTACTGTGGAACGAACGATGCGAAGATCTGGCCATAGAACGACCTTATCATAAACCGAGCAAATCATGTGAAAAGGCTTTTAACTTACCTCTTTAAAGCTTTCCGCTCTTCGGACTTAACTTTTTTTACCAACAGCTCACTCCGCTCAGAGATCTTGTAATGGCAGATCGCGGTTTTACAGTTCATGAACTGCTGAATCCTAGACAAGCACAACTTATGATACTTGCATTCCTCAAAGGAAGGAAAAGTTTGACTGCAGTAGAGGAATTGGAGACACGCCACATTGTAAAAGCAAGGATCCATGTTGAATGCTTCAATGAAAACCTTAAGCAGTTTAGGCTTGTAAGCAGAAAGCTTCCACTTTCCCTTGCACCCCTTGCAACTCAGTTGGTGGTAGTTGCTGCTTGTCTTGTTGGAGGTTGTGGGCTGTAACAAGGCAGGAGTCTATGCCATAGATTTCTTCAAGAAGAATGATAAATCGTTTTGCCATTCTACCAAATAGAGTATTGTCCTGGGATCCCAAAGTTCACGCTGTCTAAACACCAGTTCTGTCATTCGTACAATTACCTGCCAAATGTGATAATCAATAGGACCAAGCAGTCCATCAAAAATCACCTCAGATGCAGGGAAAGCAAAATTTATGTATTCCTCTGCCTTCCAATATCCAAGACGGGAAGAGAAACCTGGGTACCCTGCCATCCAGGAATTATGTAATATTAATATTAAAATGTATAATAAATGGTAAAATCCTACCAAATAAATTAGTTTAAAATACATTTAAGTAGGAAAATATATGGATTATTTTACGTAAATGATGTTTTGATGTGATGTAGCTTCATTGGATGTTATTCCTTAACTATAGTCAGTTTTTACAGAATAAAGTATCTTACATTATAAAGATTGCTATAGTCCTTTTCACTGATAATAGGACAATAACTAGACTTTTTGAGGGCATATTGTTTATTTGTGGCCCGAGTAGCATCATTTGCGCCCGAGCGGAGCGAGGGTGCAAATGATGCTACGAGGGCCACAAATAAACAATATGCCCGACAAAAGCCTTGTTATTATCATTATCATCAGTATATAAGGTCATATCATGAAGAGTCTATGGCAATAAAATAAGCTTGATCTTTAATAAGTATGTTACTGAACTTAAGTACACTCTAACTTGTACAAAAGCACAATTTTGGCTTTTTAATAGAAAAGTGACAAAAAATAGTCTCGTCAATGTCCCCTAGCCAAAAAATAAACTTAATAATCAATGTATAGAACCAAATT
>CAXHUQ010001172.1:10000-23000 GCA_964020085.1 Micromussa lordhowensis
AGTGAATTTTACTCTTATACATTTAGAAATGGAGGTTTAAATTTATTTAATTACGCGGATGCAAAGCAATCCGCGTTATAAATTGGGACGAATTTTTTTTTCGTCATGGTAGTCGCAAATTGTAACGCAAGTTGTGATTGGCTGTACGTACGTTGTAGCCAATGGGAGCTCCTGTTGTTTTTTCATCTGGATTCAAGTTTGCATTTGTCGCAATATGGAAGGTTTCATGCGGTGAGCTTCGAGACTGCTTCACGAGATGCACAAACCCTCAACTTGCCGCGAAATGTGAGCAAATTTAATGCACAACAAGTTGTGAGTTTAATGAACGAGCAGCAAAGCCAAAAGTTGTTGTTCAAAGTAGAGCCGCTCTCTCCTACGAAAACAACGAGTTGATCGCGCAAGGTGAAGACTGTGAAGAACTCGAAACATCAGCTAAGTTAACAGTTTTTGTATCGAATACTACAGTATATCGTCGCCGCATTTAAAGCGGCGATATACGAGATACGTGTTTTTGTTTCTCGTATTTCGCTGCCTTTAGAACAGCGCAACATATTCAATTGTTTTTGTAGTGCACGTTGGACGAACTGCTTGCGAAGGAGACTAGTGGACTGCTTGTGTTAAGGAAATTGATCTTATGAAGGTGCATATTTAATAAAGAACCATCGAAATACATGTAGCCTCTTGTTTGGTTATTATATACTTGGTTTTCGTTGTCTCAAGCTTAATTTATTTACAAATTGCTTCGACCTAAACCTAGACCTAAACCTGAACGGCTTCGTTTCGAACGCCCGAGCAAATGTCCCAAATGTGTGTTGTTTACGATTCCAGATCAGACAGCGGCGTGTTAAGAAACAAGCATTTATTTTTAGGAACGAGCAAAACCCCGTACCATACATAGCAAGCCGAGAAAGAACTGTACGGCTCGTAGAAAACATGGAGTACAATTCACAATAAAATGTTCAAAATGATAGAAAACAATATATTTGATTCAAGAGCATCCATGCGTTCTGATCGAATAAGGGGATACTTATGCAAATAGCGGTCGGAAAATTACTAGCGTTTCGATTTCTTTTCTCTCGTAAGAAGAGCGTGTTTTTTTGCTCGAGGTCGTTTTATCTATTTCTGAACGAAAAGGTGTTGTTTCTTTTCCAGTATAAGTGCTGTACTGAAATGAGATTTTCAAGATATTCATCCCAAGAATTTGCTGGCTTTACGGTATTAAATTGTTTGTTTACAATTCTCTGACATTTATACGCGTAAAGCCTGGCCTAATTCGCGTAAAGGGAAATCTCTGAATTTTTCTCATTATGTGACTCCTATCAAGCTAAGATCAACAGGTCATCAGGAGCTTTCTTATATGTGAAAAATTTCTTTCACTCGTGTATTTACTTGTTTTCTTTTCCCGATTTTTTAAGATCGTGTGACCGCAAGTTTATGTCGTGACGGTCGTGCACAAAGGAAAAGCGAACTGTCACAAAAGCCAAATCTTTGCTTTCCTTGCTTGTGAGGGGCTTGGAAATCTTCAGCTAGAAAAAATGCCCAGCTGACTTTTTGCCACAAAAATTCAATGGCCGAGGTTGTGCAGATAGCCCGAAGCTAAATTTGAGCGGCTTTATAATTATGTGAATAAAAGTCCTCAAAAGATATGTTGCTCATCTTTTAATGCGCTGTCCATAATGAAAGTTTTCAGCTGAACTCTCTAACTGTTCAAGATTCAACTCAACTCAATCGAAAACCAATCATGACAACTAAGGCTTCTCTTTCCTTTACAAAAAAACATTCAGCATTTTCACTTATTTCGTTAACTGGGCCTCACTCTTCGCACACAAACCAATAATGATCACTAAACAGCATCCGCGTTAAGGCCTCTAGGCCTCTTGTTTGTTATACATTCATAACTCACCACAGCTGTGAGATCCAGGATAGCCAAAGGGCTGCCAACCATCCCAGTGACCAATTAAGGCAATATTGCATGGTTCTCCCCGCACATACTGTGGTTGATGTTGCACTCTTGTTCCACATTCCTCGCACTGTACAGAACAAGATCCATCCTCTTCATTGTGAGGTGAAGATCGTATTTCATCTACTGATATAACTGCAGCACAAAAGTTGCATCTAACAGGTAACATCCATTTACATGCCGGATCCCAAAACCATTTTAATTCATTAAAGTGGGACCCATCCCAGATCTCCTTGTTAATGAAGAATGGACCCATACCACGGATCCAGTGCTCCTTTTCCTTCCAGTGACCCATCATCTTTTTGCACATTACTGGATCTTCACACCATCGTTGAATCTTTTCTGGTAATCCCAGATGTTAGCACTTATTTTCTCCTTTCTTCCCACAGTGTCTGCAAAGAGCATCTGGTGTTTCCATTACATCCCACTGTGTAATATGAGAGTCCTCCAAACAAATAGATAGTTCTCTTGGATCTTTGTATCCACAGTCACAAAATATTTTTTTAGTTTCAGTTTTTTGGCCAGAGTCCCATCAAATGTTCATCTTTTTTGCAGTACAGTTCTTTTGAAAATGTTAAAACATCTTCAAAATCAGTAATTGATCCTTCCATTTGTTCCACAAGCATAAGACCTTTTAGTGATGCACAAATTATATTCTGCTTTTCTGCTGAGAGCTCATCTGAATCTTCATTGCTTTCTTCTATGGAACCAACATCTTCACAGGTACTGGTGGGATGTTGATAACACTTAATATGTTCCACACTGCTGCAAAATGCCATGCGAGTTATATCTCTATCACAACACATGTCAGAGTTACCAGCATGAGAATGATCAGTATCTAAGTGGTCTGCATTCTCTTGTAGTTTCTGTTCCTCACCAGTTTCATCATTACTGATTAATCTCTGATTAGAGACAGGGATTCTTTTGTTTATTTATTATTTATTTAATTACAATACATTGTAATATAATACATTACTTACAATACTGCTTACTTACACTACTACAACACTTACGACTAATTACATACATTACTTTTGGTATTTACAATCCTGATTACTGACAAAATTATAATACTTTCCTTACATTATTCAGATCTCTTTTTGTCTATAATTAACCCCCCGGGGACTGGGGGGAGGGGTATTTTTCTCGCAATTTTAAACATGACACCAGTTTTTCAACTGTATTTTTTTTTAATATGATTAAACCCCATGAACCCATGCATTTTTAAAAAGAAGAGATCCTGCACTTTCTTCTAGTGCAAAAATGTACTTAATATTTCTTAAAGAAAAAATCTGAAAAATCCAGAAAGGCAAATAAAACAGTTTTTTTTTTTAAACTGGTTGAGTTTTGGACAATAACATTTTTTTTTGGAACATGATTTTTTCTTAATATCAACTGCTATATCTGCAAAAGCATGTCTTAAGCACTGAACAAAAACAAATAATGCAAATCTCTTGAGTAGATGTGGATGGTAAACTTAAATTTCGTAAAAAAAAGTTTTAAAGCCAGTTCACAGATCAGTTCAGTTTACCATTATTCTGACTTTAGAAACATAACTTTGCTGTGCTTGCATCAAGGTCTGCAAGGAGCCATAATTTATCTTGACCTCCTCTGTGGAGGTCTGCCTGGTCCAGCCCTTGGTCGACCAGTCACATCTTTGAGCCTTTTAGCAGAATTATTTCTTTCGGGATCGTCAAATAGATATTCTTGCAAAGTGTGGTATCTTTCGAAGCAAGGTGCTGGACACATACGCACTTGGCAAACTGCACAGTCATAGACTGTTTCCACCCATTGTATGTGTACCTTACACTTTTTGTGAGTGTCAGTTTTCACATGATGGTGGAACTGCACACGGTTGAAGCGGATATCTGGTAGGTGGGCAGCAATCGCTGACAGGTTATTGGCAGTGTCCCTTCGAAAAGAATTTCCTGCAATAAGTTGCTCCACAAGTTTCTCTTTGCATGCAGCTAGGGTGACATTTCCATGCCCAGCTCTCTTGTACATAATGTGTGCATTTAGAGCAGATACTTCAAGCATATGAAAGAAAATTTTGTAATACCAAATATTTCCCTTCATAAGCCTGGAGCACTCAAATCAACTCCCCCCATATGGGAATTGTAAATTTTGATTACCTTTGGTTGTGCAAAGTTCTGTTTTTGCCACCGACCTTCGGATCTGACTTTCCTTTCCACCTGACCAATTTCTAAACCCTCAGGAATAGTTGACAGCAGGTGGACAAGCTTCTTGTCTTTCCAGGTGACACAAACTAAGTTGTTGTTTTGTCGAAAGAGGGATTCTCCTCTCTTTAGTCTTTTGACCTGTTCTTTTCTCTGGTCAACAATGTCCTTTGGCAGGAATTTCCTGTTCCCCCTCACAGTCCCACAAGCTAATATCCCTCTTCTTTCCAACTCCAAAAAGAGCGGTACACTGGTGTACCAGTTGTCAACAAACAACCGGTATCCTTTATCAATGTAAGGCTCCACTAGCTTGAGGACAACACGCATGGCCAAGTCTCTGCTGACTGCAGGACCTTCTTTGCCAGTGTAAATCATAGTGTCAAGGACATAGCCAGTTGCAGAATCTGCTACGACAAAACCTTTTAGCCCAAATCAGCTTCTTTTCAAACGCAAAAACTGCCTAAATTGTACACGTCCCTTGAACTTGATAAGAGTCTCATCCAAAGACAAATTCTGTGATGGTGAATAAACTGTGGTAAATCTTGGAAGCAAAGCATTCAAAAATGGCCTGATTTTCCACAGTTTATCTCTATTAGGGTCAGCAGGGTCTGGAGCATTGTTGTTGTCAACAAAGTGCATAAACCGCAGAATATGAAGGTAGCGATCTCTCGACATTGTCTTTGGAAACAATGGAGTCTTGATAACTGATTTATTACACCAGTAAGACTTTAAGTTGGGTTTTTTCACTAAGCCCATTGCTAAGGTGAGACCAAGCCATGCCTTCAGTTCTGGAACAGTCAAATTGTGGAGATGACCTCTTGAATTTGGATCAAGATGACGTTTTTCTCGCAGTCTCATTCAAAATCAGCTGGTAAACATTATCAGTGAAGAGCAGTTCAAAATAGTTAAGACAACTGCTGTTGTTTTCCATTTCTACTCTCATACCAACCTCTTCATTGAAGTTTCTGTCTCGTGGAGGTCTTATCACGGATGACCACATTAAATTTGAGTAGTCACGCTCCTCAGTATCCTCGCACTCATCGCTTTCTTCCCCACTTTCATCTGCAGATTCTCCTTCTTCGCTGCTATCAACATCAGAGGGCGCTTTGTTGTCAGAATCCACGTGGGCAATACGAAGGAATGCTACAGGAAGATCGTCTTCATCCACAAAAGTCAATCCAGTTGGCTCTGCAGCGGCCATTTCGAATTATTTCGCTAGCAAAGTACAAGCTGAACATATGGCAACACCATATTTGAAGGGCCGACGCGAAATATTCAAGTAACAAAGTGAAAAATCGCCTATTTTGAGTTTCGCAGAGCTGTTTTCACAGAAATGAGCCTTCTTACATCAGCCAGCGGTTTAACAACAGATTTGTCCCAATTCCCCACGGTCAGACTAAAAACAACAACAAAAAAGAGGTGACATAATTTTTGACGTCTGTGGCCATCGTTTGTCCCTTAGGGGTTAACATTATTATTTTACAACAGTACATGTATGAACTTATAGTTCTTTGTTCCCTATATGAAATACCAATTTGCTAAATTTAATAAAACCTGAAAGAAAGAAAAAATAGAAAATAACACACGAAGAGGTTTGTTAACAATGTTTGAAGTTGACTACCTTCAGTTAAATTCTCAATTTTCCATTGCATTTTTATCTTATTTATAAATTGTAAATTATTCAGTTGTTTCTCATTAATTTTACAACTATATGTGTACCTTTCTATTAGTAAGATAAGCAAATCCAGACGGCGTTGGAGGTCATCATTAATAGCGGGAGGGGGGTAGTTCTGAAGAAAAATTTGTTCGATCGATCGATTTATATGAATGTTGCTCAAAGTGTTAAACCACGATAAGATTTCTTGATAAAATTGGACATTTCTAGGGCACTCCAAAAAGGTGTGCTCTAATGAATCAGGACTTTACATTGAAAACATACGTCATCATTCCTGATTTTAAATAGCTTGAGGTCCTTATAAGTGACTAAAATTCTGTGGAAAGCCTTATAACCAAATTCTCTTAACTTTTTGTCACTCGTTGTTTTGTAAATTTTGTGTAAGATCTCTTTCCAACTAGAGTCAGAGACAGGGATGGTGTTTCTAAAATATGAAAAATTATTGATTATTATTAATTTTTTAATTTATCTTATTAATTAAGCTTAATTCTTATTCAGTTGGTTTTAATTGTTCTATGAAAATGGTTTGCCACTGACTTTTGTTATTTCTCAACAGACGTTTTGGCTAATGCTGATATGAAAACGGAGTTCGTTATCATACGCTATTTAACGTAACGTAACGCGAAGCTTGCGTGCATGGCCATGTAATCAGTCATGCTCGCGTGATGCCTTTGTAGGCTTCTGGAAGTACGATATGATCATTTCCAGCGTTCTGGTCCAAAGGAGAGTGCCAGGCTTCAAGGAAAAGTTGCTCCTGGTAATTTGATTCCGATTTGAGACGTTGCCTCTTTGTTCAAGCATTTGATTGTGTGAATTTAATTTAATTTAACAACTTGAAGATTGACTAATTAAAAACGTACATACCAGGATCCTGTACAATGTATGAACAGATTCTAATATTATTCTGGTTTAACTCGCTGGGTTTTCCCCAAGTATTGCCTCACTGGCATCAGTAAAGTTTCTTGATTTCAAGTAAAATTAGTGACCCCAGCAAGTACTCGTACCTTGGTCACCTTGTGACCTCGTAGATGTCGATCATTAGGCCCCAGCACAGGTGCTCCTCCAACTTGCGTCATTGCATTGGGGATTTTTCAAATAAGGTTCAGTGTAAAATGTTCACTAGCTTTGGTCTGACATTTAATATTGCGTTGGTTTACATGTTATAAGCTTAAATGCAATGGAAAATTCAATTACTTTGAGGAAGATAGACTTGCTTAGATGATGCGCCTGGGCTAAAATTCTTCCCTTTAAAAAAAAGAATATATCATAATTTTAATAAAAACATTTTAATGAATGTGCAATACAACCAGTTAAACCTAGCATCTAGTGAGTATTCGTGTACAATTTACTTGACATTGCAGCAATAAAATCACAATGATTTACACACATCATTTAGGGCCTCTTTATATGAGCCCAGTCAACCGGGCTGGATCGGTTTCCGAGATCTTGCCTCATCACTCTTTCCTTACAAAACTTTTCCATGTGTTCATATGAGAAGCCTGGCTGGCTCAGTTCCCGAGATCTCAGTTTTTCCAGCCGAGATCTCGGCAAACGGGCTAGAAATCTTTCCCATATGAACACTTCCGACCGGTTACCGAGACTACATTTGTAAACATATTCAACTGCACATGACCCCACGCGGTTTCACATATTCAACATGGTGTCATGCGAAGTTCAAATCAGCTTGAATTTGAAGCGATTTCGCTGGGAATCCCAGATGATAAGCCAGTTCACTAGATTATCCACTAGATTATAGCCCATCTAACTGACAATGTATCCAAATTGTAAGAAAAATTATCAAGTGATCACTTCTGGGAGTCAAAGGGTTATCCAGTTCACATTTGATTTGTTTTAGATTTGTTCAAGAATATTAACTAGGTCAGCACCTTGTAGCCTGTGTGTAACCATACCCTCCCACTTCCCCAGATGAAACAAGAGGATGTTCCCTCCTGTCATTTCCAGTACTCTTTGAGGCTGAGCACAGGTGGAACTCAAAAACCCACGTTGGAGTTTAAATGATCTTTAAATGATATTGCTGTCAGTGACATCTTATTTAGTTTAAGCTTATGTGTTGCAACAAGCAAGTTGAAGTTTGAGTTCCAAGTCAAAGACTGCTCATTACTAGATCTGTGAGAATTCTCCTGACAACAAACAGTCCCTTCTCCTGCATCACAAGAGTAAACTGGATCAGGAATATTCTTAAAGTGCTACTATGATCAAAATTTCATGTCCCGTTTTACACTTTTATGGATTCCTTACAGCTTATCGGACTTGGCTTTTCCTGTTTATGTCCCTGAAATAAAGCTTAGACCCCGCAAAGTGAAAATATCAGGCCTCAAAAAGTGCTATTATCGAGTCCGCCATTACGGATTTACGTTCCGATGAGCCCGCAGTATAAAAGCGTTTCAAGTGCATTAATAATAATAATAATAAAGACTTTATTTTATGAGGGTAACACTAAATAGCACAGCTAATAAACTCGTGGCCCTCACTCAGAAATAATAACAATATAAAAATAGAAACTAATATAATATAATATAATTACAATATAAGTAGAGAAACTAATAAAATATATGAATATATACAATATAACTAGTAAGAATGAGAAAAGGAAACTATACACAAAAATGACTTAAAAATTGTTGCTGCGAAAAAATATTAGTCCACATATTGTGCTTGAAGCACCTTATGCTGTCCGGCATCCGTATACGTAGTGGTAACTCATTCCAAATTTTGGTTCCGGTAACGAGGAAGGTGCGCCCACCTTCAGTTTCTCTGTTATATCTGGGGCACAGTACATTAAAGTTTGAATAGCACATAGTTCTTGAATGTCTTGAGTTGTTGATCGAAATATGCTCATTTAAATAGCTACAGTACCGCTCAGATATACGTTAACTGCGCAGACCCATATTATACGCACATACGCGTATGACTATACGCACATACGCTTATGACTATACGCACATACGCGTATAAGTATACGCACATATGCGTATAGTTATACGCGCATATACGCATATACATGCGCGTATGATGTGTCTTTGTTATTCAGGACGAAAACTTTTCTTTGTGTTTCATTGTTGTGAAAAAGAAAGTCTAAGAAGCAATGATCCAACAACGGAAAATTAAAATATTTGCATAAAGCATGTTAAAAACACGCACGTCGCATCGCTTCATGTATTTACTAAATAACGAGAAGCAGCAGTTTATCTGCTTATCTTTCGCTGTTGATGAATTGGAACGAAAAGAAAAATGTTACTTAAACTCGGCATTTAAAAGTGTGAATTATCTGGCGATTTTCTAAGCATATATTCACGTAAATCGCTTCGGGAAAGTTCGATCAAATTTTAAGTACCGAGAAAAACTGCAATAATTTTAGGAAAGTCGCTCAGTAGATGTAGGTAATTGACTACAGCTGTACAAGACATATAAACAAACTTCCCTCGATGAATGTTTGAGAACAGATAAAAACCATACAGTTTTGTATCATGAAAGATGTTTTCACTAATTCAGCGCAGTCGGCGGTCTGTTTTTCAGCACGCATCGGCAAGTTGCGAGATGTTTATCGGTCTAAAGCCTTCTGAAGACCTTGTCGAAAAAATTATATGTCCGGTTATATTTGACACAAATCGTTCATTCAAACAGTAAAATGTTCTTTCTTTAACCAGATAATTGTTCATAAAAGTTTCTATGGTGCGCTGCTCACATTTAGTTATTTTTCACTTCATGGAAAAGTTCTGTTTCGCACGCGTCGGCAAGTCGCTTGCGAGATGTTTGTTGTCTAAAGCCTTCCGAAGATTATATCTCCGGTTATATTTGACACAAATCGTTCATTCAAACAGTAAAATGTGACCGTGAAAGGCAAAACGGGCATTAACGGAAAACCGTTCAAACGGTTTGGTTGACCGTTCGAACGCCATGAATAATTATTTGAACGGCTTGGTTGGCCATTCGAATGGATTATCGAACGGATTGGTAAACCGTCCAAACGGCATGATAAACCGTTCGAACGGATGAATAAATCATTCGAATGGTTTGGTTTGCTCTTCGAACGGATGACTAAAAAATAATATTAATAATTGCTCGAACGGTCTGCGAAATCGTCTCGAAGGTATCCGGTCATTGTAGACCGCATCACATCACGATTAATTTATGACAAGAAGATATTTTGTACCACGCTGTTTTGATGTTCACTGAAACGCCCGTCCATTAAACTGACGAAACTGCTTGTTAGATGTTTGAATGTTCCTTGCTATAAACTTAGCATTTCCGAACGACTTGCGTTTGTGACATTCTGAAAGCTCACCCGCAGTCACGCTGTTACTTCGCGTTGATTGGATGATGGTAAGGAATGCATCCAATCAGCGTGGAGAAAACAGCGTGACTGTTGCTCTTAGCACACAAATCCGTGGATGCTGGTCGCTTCGAAAGCTGTATTTCTGGAAAATTACTTGGCGGTTAGCACTTGGATTTTAAATGGATCTTCAATTGAATGCCACGAGAAGAAGCATCAACCTTTCAGTTTATCTGGTGTTTGATTTGGAAGCCGGGCGATTCAAATTTCTGCGTGAAAATCTGCTTGGCGCTGGGCGGTCGAAAATGAGCCTTCCAGTTCCACCCTTGACTCCTTACAACATGCAGTAAGACTCAAAGCAACACCCACTAAATCACACGCAAATGACAAGTGTCGTGAATCTCGCATGTAAACAAGAAATAAACTATTCGCATTTACATTCGCAAATGTCCAAAATATTCGCCGCTAAACTTGGGAGAAGTTTCAAATGCAGGTTTCTTTGTTGATTCTGCTGAAATATGATGCAGCGGTATTTAGATTTATTTTGAACACATTCCAAAGCCGTTGCGGCGATGTAGTGTGACAAGTGATAAAAAACGTGATGAAAACGTCTCCTCTTCTCATGAAAGTTCCGTTCGAAAAGGAAAACCCGTTTATATCGATAAGCAAATACTTTCTATCTAACTCATATACACTTGCAACAGCGTATCAGGAGAAGTCTTCATGCTGCCGTACTGTAGTCGTTTAGTTTTTTAGTGCTGTCAAGCTTTTCTTTAGAACAATAGCCCGCTGACAGTAGAAAGACAATAAGCTAGCTCATAAATACTAATGAACATGCGCGTATGTTCATTTTTATACGCACATACGCGTATAGGTATACCCACATACGCGTATACTCATACGCACATACGCGTATGATCATACGCATATAGGCGTATACCTATACGCACATACGCGTATATTTATACGCGTATTATGCGCATGTTTTGGTTAACGTATATCTGAGCGGTACTGTAGGTAGTACACCATGGATTCGTTTGAACATTATCGATGCTTTGTCAATCTTACACTTCTCGTAAAAAGGAATCCATTTCAATCTATTAAAGAGTTCTACGGATGGAGCCATCCGCTCTTCGTAAAGGATGACTCTAGCAGCCTGTTTCTGCAGCTTAAAAACCCTATATAACAGTTCTTTATCACAATTTGACCAGATGGCGCTGACATAACTCATAACCGGACTAATAATAGAGTTGTCAATCGTCCGAATCGTCTGGAAGCCTTGCCACCTTGAGTAAATGATCTCTAGTGTGAAGTTGTTTCAACACTTTCTTTGTCATCGAAGGTGCTTGAGTATCCTGCTTAACGCGTTTTACTCGCCATGGACAATGAGAATCAATTATGCTGTTGAAGATGTCTTCCCAAGAGTGCACAATATCATTGATGTCATCAAAGACAAAGGCTGTATCCCACTGGGCTTCCTGGAGTGATTGTTGGAACGCATTGTTTTGTGTTGTGACGTCATTTTCTCAAGTCACATCAAAGCCTACAATAACACAAGCCACGAGTACTACAGGTACAGCACAAAAACGCTTCGTTTCCTCATCTAGCACAAGGGCCAATTCGTTTTCAGTGAAAACAGTGACTCAGAGAGCTCATCTGGATCGTCTGCCAACGAAGAAATTGTGAACTACGATGATTCAATAGAACCAGTTCCGACGGAAGAAGGGGCCGCTTCTTACTTGGAACAGCTAACTATCGAGGAGGAGGAAGAGCATACTTTGTTGAGTCGTTTTTCTGGCGAAAAAGATCTTGCAGATTGGTATGTAGCTGTCTTGTTTACTGTATTACTTCAACAGGTATGCTTTGCAAGTGTGATGCTCGAGAATCTGCCTCAATTTTGTCCTTGCCTTCTTGTTACTTCATTTCTCGGAGACTCGATGAAACCGAAAAGATGCTTTGTTGTGCATTTCTCAAACAGTGGTGTAGAATAGAGATTTTGCTGTCTGATTTCAGTTCCGAATATTTTTTTTGTGTGCATTGCTTAGTAAGAAATCAAATTTGCAACTTGCACGTGGAACATGCTAAATTTCTTCTTAATTTCCATGTCTTTTCAGGTGCAAATGCTCAAATTGTTCCCTTGACTTAATAACCAAGCCAGAAGAATGTTGGTGCTGCATAGACATCGACAAGTGCGGTGAGAACATGTATGAGTTGGAAAGGGAGGGGGGAATGTATCACCGAGCATCCAGGCTATGCTGCATGTTGCCTGAACACATGGGTTCTTTCCACGGCTGCCATAGGCCTGAAGACTAAAGCTAAGAAGTCTTACTCGACTACAAAAACTGCAACAAATGCATCCGAATCAGAGTAAGTGTTTCAAATAGTGTTTTTGGTATTTGTTAATTCATCCGACATGAGAAATCAATAGTTTAGCACTTTACAATTCTCAGCTTTCTCACATATTTTTTCACCATTTTACTGATAAACATGTGTCAAATCCCATATGATTTCCAGTCCAAGGGGTGTTGAATATTTCTCTACTCTATTCAATCTTGCATAATCTCAATTTTATTATAGGTCTGTTGGAAAACAACCACAACAAATATAGTTTGAAAAAATTAGTTCATGCTATGTCAAATTATGTTCATGTTATGTCATTTATTCCAAACTGAATACAGTCGTAAACGGTGTCCTGTTAGATTCTACCATAATCAATAGCAACCACCAATATTAGCGTTCATTTGTCAGTGTGACTCTTAGTATAGCCGTTGCTATGTGAACCATACCTTAAATAATAAAAATGTAACATTGACTTAGCAACACCAAGATGTCCTCATATGGCAGGGTTGAAGAACGAGAAGTTTTCCAAATACCCACATTTTTGCTGTTTAATA
>CAXHUQ010001172.1:23200-33200 GCA_964020085.1 Micromussa lordhowensis
ATTATTCCCTGTACTTTCCATTTTAATTCTTTACGTTCTTGAGATCAGTAGTGTATCGCCAGTATGTACGGCTTGTGTATGAGTATTTTTTTTTTCTTTTTTTTGAAATCTTTTTATCTTTATTTAAATTAATACAGTACATCTTACAAGTCGCAAAGTAAAAAAAAAAAGAAAAAAAAAAGAAGATATTACAATGGTGAAGTAGTACATCCATATTACCGTATATATACACAAAAAAGAAAAAAAAAAAGAGGAAGACAAAACAGGAAAGTAGAAATAAAAAAAAAAGGAAAAACATCAAAAAAACAGCCCGGGCAAGGGGGAGGAAGAGCAAATTCTCATTTTGATTGGGTACAATTAAAAATGACTTAGTTTGTAAAGCTATTAAGGAGCATACTTACGTTGCGAGTAATTTATAATTGTTGATTTACAAATTTTCAACTTTGTACTTAAAATTGATTCTAGTAATAAATTCAGTTAACACAAGTGAACTGTTATTTAGTTTACTTGCATACACATAGAATTTCATGAAGAGGAGGGTGTAATTGAATTTTCTCACTAGCACCGGACATGTTTGGTGCTTAAAGATAGTGAAAAGCGTTTCTTTTGTATCTGGTTGAAAGTTAGAACCGTTCTGAATGTTAAACCAGTTAATGACTTTTCGTGTGAACGTTTTTGTAAATTCACAGTCCATGAAAGTGTGATTTATGGAGTCTGGCTCACCACAGTAGATACAGTCACTTTCTGTATTTACCCCAAATCTGAAGAGTTCTTTCTTTGTAATGACGATCCTATGGATAAATTTGAATTGAAATTCTTTTAACTTATTTTCTTTGCATATTTTCGAAGCCATTTTAAAAACATCTATCCAATTCTCTCTGTCCATTACTATATCTCTAGTCCATCTTTCCGTGCCGGTGTGAGGGGATTGATGTTTCTTAACGAGAAGTAGGTGGTAATAATCTCTTGCTCTGTACGCTTCAAAATTGATTTGGATATTTTCGCTCAGTAAAAAAGATTTCCAGTTTTCTCTGAAATTGAAAATCGGATTTTGCCCTAGAATTCGTGCTCTGTTCTTTAAGTACACAGGAATTGCACTTAAGATTTGATAAAACTGGAGAAAGTTCGTTTGACAATGATATTTAGCCTGGAATTCTTGAAAAGTTAGGTATTGACCATTTTCATTAAGAAGCTGTTGGATCGTGTATATACCTTTAACAAACCACTCCCTTAGAAATATCGGTTTCCTATCAACTAAGATTTCTTTGTTGTTAAAGAGAATGGTGTCGGCTCCTTGATCATAATTGTACAGAGTTTTGATTTCATCAAAGGCAATAAGTATGTCTCTATAGAATGATGGAAAGTGTCTTAAATATTTGACATCGTAGTTGCATCGAAGCAGGAAATTGAGGCCTCCATGTTTATTAAAGAAATAGTCCGGTACTACTTTCCAGTTGCAGTTATCCCTAAAGAGAAGTCTTTTGATCCATGCAAGTCTGAGCGATTTTATCGTAAGCTCAATATCAATCATCCGTAAACCTCCTGCGGAAAGGTCTTGGTACATGCTAGTTCGTTTTATTTTGTCCTTCTTATTTTTCCAAAGAAAACGAAACATTTTATCTTTTACCATTGGCACTATTTCCTTGGGGACGTTAACATTTGACATTGAGTATATTAAGTTAGACAATCCCAAAGATTTAATTATTAGCACTTTTCCATAAAGTGTTAATCCTCTCGATTTCCAAATATCTAAGTTGGTTTGCAGTTTTTGTACTTTCAAATTAAAGTTCATTCTGTTGTTACCTTTTTCGTCATAAGAAACAAAGATTCCTAATAATTTTGTGGGAGTATTCATCCATTTCATCCCTAACGGTTTGGTTCTATTATTCAACCATTTCCCTAGCCAGAATGCTTTTGTTTTCTCTACATTGAGCACTAATCCAGAGAAATTCCCAAAAGTGTTTACAGTTTCCAGGGATTGTTCAACAGAAGCCACATCAGCACAGAATAAGTTGGTATCATCTGCAAATTGGCTTAGTTTAATCTCCGATCCAAAAATTCTGATTCCTTTTATGGTCGAGTTTTGTCTTATTTTGTTTGATAGTATTTCTGCTGTCAGGATAAACAGATAAGGCGAGAGTGGACATCCTTGTCTGACTCCTCTAGAGGGCTTAAACCAGTTTGTTGCAAAACCGTTGTTTAAAGCTGCGCTTTCTATGTCCATGTAAAAGATCTCAATCCATTTTCTTAAGCTATCACCGAAATTGAACAGTTTGAGAGCATTTTGAATACAAGACCATTCCAGGGAGTCAAAAGCTTTTTTAAAATCAACTGATATTAGTATACCTGGAATGTTGTTCACCTGAGTTTGCTCCATAATATCGTTTATTAATCTTATATTTTCTCCAATATATCTTCCTTTTATGAAGCCCGTTTGGTCCGGGTGTACGAGTTTTGAGAGCATTGGCTCAATTCGCCTTGCAATGGCCTTTGATGCAATTTTATAGTCCACATTAAGTAAAGTGATGGGTCGCCAATTTTGTAAAAGCAGTAATTCGGCATCATCTTTCGGTAAAAGAGTAATTATGCCCCTACGTTGAGAGACCGATAACCTGCCAAGTTCGTATGCTCCGTTCAGGCTAGCTAATAGATCTGGTCCTACAAGATCAAAGAAATGCTTATAAAATTCTACGGTAAAACCGTCCTCGCCCGGTGATTTTCCGTTTTCTAATGTGTCCAATGATTTTTTACATTCTTCGTAAGTCAAGGGACCGTCTAAAGCATCTCTTTCTACATCGTCTAGTTTAGGAATTTCCATGTTTTCAGTAAATATTTCAAAGCTCTCCTGTCCATCTGTTGTTTGAGAATTGTACAGATTACTATAGTACATTTGGATCTCTGACAAAATTTGTGTTTCATCAGTAGTTGTTTCGTCGTTTTCCAATTTAATTTGATCTATGGTTTTTCGATTATAATTTCTTTTCTCTAAATTAAAAAAATATTTTGTCGCTTTTTCTCCCTCTTCTACCCAACGGCATTTAGACCTGAAGATTGCAGCTTTGCCTCTATTATCATATTGATGTTGGAGTTCCTTTTTGAGATCATCATATTGTCTAAGAATTTCATCGATGTTATTGAGGTTCTGGCTATTGCAGATTATTTTGTCCAGCTCATCTAATTGTTCTTTGATCTCCACTTCACGCTTTCGAGTCCGCTGAGCTTTTCCTTTAGAAAACGAAATGGTTATGCTTCTTATTTCCATTTTAATCATTTCCCAAAACAGCTGTTGGTCATTTACATAATGATGTTTTTCGCGGAGCTGAGGATATAATTCCAGAATTTTAGTTGTGTACTCCTTGTCCTCTAATAAGGAATTATTGAATTTCCAGAACCCTGCTCCTCGAGGGTTTTCGTTCGGCCATGACAGTGATAATGATATCGTGTTGTGATCTGGTGCTATTGAGGTTTGGATGTCTACTTTTTTCACAAATTTTGTCAAGCTCTTGGATATTAAAAAGAAGTCTATCCTTGATTTCACACCTAACGCTTTAGACCTGTAGGAGAACTTGTTAACATTCGGATGCCGAGCTCTTTGTATGTCAACAAGGTCAAGGGTATCCATTGTAATATTCACCAAATTCCTATATACTGTTGGCCTCCAGGGGGAACCACCTTTTTTGTCTTTTCTAGATAGTGTGCAATTCCAGTCACCTCCTAATATAAGAGTTGTAATTTCCTATTTGTCAATTAAGAGGCAATTTAGTTCTTGAATAAAACTTATTTGTTGTGAATGGTCGTTGGGCGCGTATATATTGCAAAATGACAATTTTAAGCCGTTATAAGTAAGATTGATTAAGATTATCCTGCCGTCCGCGTCACTGGATGTAAAGGTCACTTTTTCTTTTACCGCTCGATTGATCAAGATACAAACGCCTTTGCTATGAGAAGTCCCGTGAGAAAAGTAAATTTCACCTCCCCATTCATTTCTCCAAATGGCCTCGTCGTTTACGTTAGAAAAAGTTTCTTGTAGAAAATAAAAATTGGCTTCCTGATCTTTTAAATACGTAAAAATGCTCCTTCTCTTAACCGTATCTCTAAGACCTCTTACATTTAATGAAATTACCGAACATTTCTGTTGTTGTATTTTATGCATTTAAGGATAGAATTTGGCATAAAAAATTCGGTTCTGACTCCCCCTCGCATTTACAATTGTCAACACTAAACAAAGCAAAACAAAACAAAACAAAATCAATAATGAATTTAAAAAACAGACCTATTTTAGGAATTCTTTCGCTCAGAAATCCAGTCCGTAGTCCCTTCCTTTCAACAGATTTGTTTTTAGTTAAAGATCTTTTAAGTCCTCTTCATTATAAATCCTTACCGGTGCTCCGCTTGGCGATGTCTTAACGAATATTTTTCCATCCATTGTCCAAGAGCTGGTAATCATGTTATCCTTCTTCAACTTAGTTGTCTTCCAGAAGAGCTCTCTTCGATAGCTCGTAAGGTTTTCGTTGATGAATATATGCTGCTCCTCTCGGGACGTGAAAGCATCGCTTGGAAATATGTCAGAAGTTTTCACATGTTTAAGCTTGGTTCTCGCTTTGTAGAAACTTGATTTAACTTTGTGGCTCAAGAATTTAACTATTACGGGTTTAGTGTTTTTTCTTTTGAGTTTATGTGATATTTCTATATCCTCCGGTTTGATCTCGACATTTATGGCTTCTCCAATACGGATAACAACTTCGTCGGTTGATGTGTATGCGCCTTCGGGTACGCCCAAGATTTCCAACGAGTTTTTACGTGAGTACTGCTCCAGGTCATCATATTTGTCGTCCAATCTATTTGTTTCTTCGATCTGATCGTTCAGTTTCCTCCTCGTGTGACTAAGCTCATTTCTCAACGTGTCATTTGTTTTCTCAGCTTTGCTCAGTTGCATTTTAAGCTTCTCCATTTCCCTTTGATTGGCATTTAGGGCGGATTTCAGCTCTAGAATTTCTTGCTTGAGTTCTTGGTTTTCCCTGAGTATCGTTGCGACTGTAATTTGTATATCAACTAACATCTCCTTGATATCCATTAGATTTGGTTCGGGCTGAGTGACATCAACAATTAGCTCCTCCTCGACACTATCCGCCATATTGGATCGTTTCGAAGCGTTGTATTCTTCTTCCAAAGAACCTCTTTCTCCTCTTTTATGTTTCCCATCAATCTTCTTCATTGAAATTGACACTACATAGCATCATTCCAAGATGTGAATAAGGTTAAGAATACCAAGGAATATTATGAAAAGAAGTGAACTAAAGCTCCGCTCAAAAACCACGTCCGATCATGTCGGGCTCACGCATGCTCCTCCTTGTGTATGAGTATGTTGGTGCCTCAAAAAGGCTTCCTCTGCCCAACTGTGTCTACGACAGCATCCGGAAAGCCTTCCCAAATGTTGATGGGGAGTACACAGGCTATGAAGAGGAAGAGGGTGAGGACTAATTTTTCAAAGCAAATTCCCTCTCTGCTGTCAACTACACTGTAGGAAACATTTCCAGAAACATTTCCAAGAACATATACTTCAGCAATACCTGTATGTACCAAGTCATTTTAACTGTGTGAACAACAAACAGTTGTAAATAAAATAGATTCTATGCATGCCAGTATAATGGAAAGAGTTACAAAGAGACAAAAGTTGGAGAGTGAAGAGTTCATTTAACATTCTTTGTGTCAATGGGTGGTTGATGACAAATGGCAACTACATAAAAAAAAAGCCTTGAGAAAAGCGAGTGCACATCAACTACATGTACTAGTTGAGGAGCATTGGCCTTTCTTATGGCCTTTTCTTGGCTGTCCACACTTTTTGCATGTTGGTGCTTTTCTAGGTCTTTGTCCACCAATATTTGTAGGTGTGTTATGAAGTTGCTGTAGCTCAGCATCTGAAATAAAGAACACAAGAAGCATCCAAATTGAAAACAATACAGAAATGTTTGCAAGATTCACTATAAGTAACAATGTAAAGAACTTGCTCAAGATTCGCCATAACTTACAATGTATAGAACTTGGTCTAATATGTTGCTGATGGTGTACTGAAATGAGATGTCAAATCTGTATAATTACAACTATAAATTCACCATGATTGCTGTGACAACATTCATTTCGATTTTTTCTGTCACAAGTTTTGTTGCAAACTAATCTGTGCTGTGAATGTACTGTACCTGAGCATGTAGGTGGGCATATAACAGTCTCCCTTTTCTTCCTAGATAGGTATTTTTCCTTTGCCTCAGCCTTGCTTTCCTTATCTTTAAGCAAACTGTGTAATGGCTCTGGCACTTGTGCTGTCAGTTCATCTTTCAATATGTCTAAGTCCTCTCTCGGTGTGGTGATTAGTATGTCATATATTTTGGCAACATAACCTGAAGAGTAAATGTCCAATCACACTCAGGCTGTGAATATCTTAAATACAAAATATGTCTTGGTCAATCTGGGAAAAAACATCCAGCATATTGTGGTTTGTTGAGCTTTCTTTGGACAAATCATATTGTGAAATAAGGCAAAAATATTTTTTCCATGTTGGTGCCGTTCATTTATTTTGTTTCACACATGCAAAGATCATACCATAATTCTGTTTGACACAGGCTTCCCTCACTGTTCCTTCTCCCTCTTTGAACTTAGGATAAGCTACACGTAGTTTAGCATTTCCTTGGGCGTCCTTTTACCTGTCCCTGTTTGAATTCCAGTTGAAATGCAGAGCCACAAGAATAGTTCTGAAAATAGTATTAATGTAAAGAAAATAAACTTGGAAGAAATGAAGCAGCTACTGACAGATGCACTTGGAAACTCGTCACTTGTGTGGTAAAAAGGAAAAATGCAAATCTTATTTATAGTGGTCTTGCGCTTAACTATACAAGCACTAAGCTTAGCTAGTTTACAGGAATGCCACTGAAACGAAGGAAACAAATATTTCAAATAAATGTAACATAGTTAAAAATCCCAACTGGCATTAGGCAGACCAGTTGGCTCTTCTCAAAGCATGACTGAGGGTTTGAAGTTGGGAATACTGAGCAACAATTCCTGCTAGTCGCAAGGTGGAGACCTTGAACCCAGCACCTACGGATTATAACACCAGCACCCTAAACCATTTGGCTGTCTCCACCAGACTTGTTAATAATAGTAAGTAGCAGTATTAGAATATCATCAGACTAGTGCCCCTGAGCCACAGATTTAGAGTTAAATATTATGCCCAGGAACCCTTTTTTATTTTGTTATCGTTATTGAATGCAATTGGTGTAAAATTACCTGCTTAGTATCCCAAGATAAGAAAAGGCAAACATCTTTGGAACAAATTGGTTTACCACAGAGTGGTAACTTTCCAGGCAGCTTGTTTGCTGAATTGGGGATGCCTGCTTTATGCCCCGCAGTAGGAAGGAGTTGTTTAGTGTTTTGCATAGTCTGTTGTACACCTCTGAACCTGATATATAAAGTACATTTCACTTAGTATATGTTATTTACAGTAATGCTTTCTACACTCTTTGGTCTTTTGCCAAAAACATGCCAAAAACGCCAGACTAATAGCAGTCAGTGAGAAGTCAGGTACATGCAGCATTCCATAGGCTTTTCATTTCAAATAAACAGGTTAATGTACATGTATGTGATTAATTTCTGTAAACAAAAAAAGCAATCAATTACTTTTTGTAAGCCACAAGCGCTGAGTGGTAACCGCACCATGGGCACACTTATTGAACAGCCTCTGGGGTATATTGGTGTGTTGGTTCAGTATGTGATACTGAAAGGATTTAAACTTTGCAAGGATGACTGACTGAAGCCTTGCTTTTGTAGATGTCACTGACCAATAAAAGTGCTCACAGGCTTTTCTCCATCGACCAATTGCTTCCATGCCGTTCTCTTTGGTCAGCTTAGTTAGCAGTTTTTGTATCTCTGTAGTAACAAGAAAGAGTATATGGTAATGTATTTTCATAGTAATCTGATCTTATGCTCCAAAGACTGTTTCTGATGTAATTTGTACAAGCAAGGGTAGTTGTCTTATAATCACCAGTAATACAAATTTTGATGATACTTTGCATTTTGTTGAGCAAACCAAACAAGCACAGATTGTGGCACCACAAAATTTTGGACAAGCATACAGGCAAATAAATTTATACCCATATTCTTCAACTTCCTCTCTTCCTGTCAATTAATTTATATTTAATTTTCAATGGTAAATTATTTTTACAATTAGTGGTTTATAACTGCTGGTAATTAATGACACTTACACTGTAAAGAATTAAGTTGTTATCATCAGCATCATTATGTTTTCAAGTACCGGTAATTGATGTGTTAAAATATGTTTTCCATGTTTGATCCATGTTGTAAAGTAATGTAATGATTAAAATGCTAAGATGAGCGTTTTTATCCAGCAACTTACTTTTCCCTATATGCCAAAGGTAAAAAAAAATGGTCTATCAGAGGCTTTCCCAGTTCTTTGCATTTTTTGGGACATGGGACCCTCATCCACTTGGCAATTTGGGAGTGCCGGTCTGAAATGAATGCTTTAGGGACCATTCATTTTTTATGGGGTAGGGGGGGGGGCTGGTGGAATTTGGAGGAGTGTAATTTGAAAATTGTATGACCCCCCCAATTTCCGATTTTTTTCTCCTGCCCCCCCCCCCTCATCAGAGTAATTTTTTGGAAGGCCCCCCCTTGAATAAAAAAATACATATGGTGTTAAAAGTTACTGCAGCATTAAAATTTCGTTTTGTTACATTTCACATAATTTATTGAAAGAAACCTGAAAGCTAGAAAGCTGCTTTTAACAAATCACTCAAAAGAATGAAAAGTCAATTTCTGCTCTTCTTGTTACAGCTCGTCCTGAGCGTGTTGTAGCTGGCCGCTCGTCTGCGTATTCCTCATCTGAGGCGATAAAAGCAAGAACGACATCATTTGAGTCGTCTTTAGAGTCAGGGGCATCTCTCTTGTAGTCATCATCAGTTTCCTCTCCCTCACTGCTTTCATCACTGTTGTTTAGTTGACCTGATTTATTCCTGCCTCCCACTTCGGCTTGTCCAGTTCTGAGAGTATGTATTCATTCGCTTGTCCAGTTCTGAGAGTATTCATTCGCAAGAAGTGTCCCATAATTGTCTTCACTTTGTCATTCTTGTTGCTCTTCTGATGCTGTTTTAATAGCCCATGATGTTTCAAGTATTTGTTCAATTCTGGCACACGGAGTGATCATGACTCCATGCTCTTCCAGGCAAATGGCATTACCCTGAAGCATGACAAGAAATTCCACCATGACTTCAATGTGGAGCACATTGCTAGGATTGAAGCAAAGCTGCTAAATGTTTCAGGGAAATTAGAAAACCTCAAAAAACGAAACCTTCGACCAGATCTAATAATTGAAGCTGAATCACTCATGATAAGGGAAACAGGTGTTTCCCTTATCATAAAAGGAGCTACAAGCCTGTGTTCCAGATGGCAAAAATTATTGTACAAGAATTAGCTTTCAATTATTTATCTGCTTCAGTATTTCAAAAAACTAGACCCATTGAAAACAAGACAATAACTTGACTATGTCCCATGGTTTTGTAGTATCAAGATTTTCATTACTTTGGAATATCAATTTGGTTGTTTGCTCCTAAGTTGTACAAAATACCTTCTGGTCTGAAATCCGTGGGAAGGGCAAAAACAAAAACAAGTTTTACCTGGGTTTGCAATAAAGCAACATTAGATGACATCAGAGTTAGCAAGGTTTTCTGAAACATCTCTGCTCACCTACGTTCAGCTTCCATGCTTTGCTGGTGTTGCAACATCATCAATTCAATAATGCCTCTGTCAGATTTTCCAACATCAGAACTACTGGTGGTGGAGGAGCTTGGGGATGGAATACTTTTTCTGCTCTTGGGTGGAATGATGACCTGCTCAAGGCAATTCATTTTGCTCCTGTGTAGCAGTCTTCTCCCCATGTTGCATATCCAGTTTCCTTCTTCTCTTGGTTGCATTACTGCTGTCAACTATCAAACAT
>CAXHUQ010001172.1:35700-67200 GCA_964020085.1 Micromussa lordhowensis
ACTACCTTATGTAAAGTAGACCTACAGTTGAGTATGAAAGCGCTTTCCCTTGTGTTAGCTTGAACAGTTTATTTCATGAGCTTTCGAGCAGGCTAAAAGTGATGCTTTGGAAATGGTTTGGAGTGACAAGAGCTTGTTGTGTCTAACACATGCTCCCTCAGTTAAGTTTCTTTCTTTGAAACACCATGTTAAAAGTCTATGATGAACTGACAGTTTGTACGAGTGCAGGATACGCTAGAGAGAAATCGCCATAGATCATTACATAATTCAGAAGACAGTATGAGAATTTTCACACTTTTGGTGTGTCTACCGTAATCTTACCTTATGTCGCTTTTCAACGTCTGTTGTTCAACGTCTGTTGTTCGCTCCTCTTTTTTCCATATGGTAGGCAGGGATCCAGGTTTTATTTGCCTGCGCTGACTTGGATCGAAAGCCCTAGTAAAACAGCTTTCTTTGAAGTGAACTGAGCAAATAACAAAACATGTCTTCGGGAGGGGATGAAAATTCTTCCTCTTCGTTCTAACAAACCAGGCCCACGCATCTCTTGTATTTTTGTCATTCGGACTTGCGTGTAGCATAATTCCTGCCGCTCAATTAGATCCATTGCTACAGTCCTGGACAATGCAACGACTTCCAACCATTGAAAGTACTAAAAGCAATCCGCAAAACGAAAACAGCAGCTGATCAAAATGGGGGAAATCGTATAAGAAAATTAGCCAAGTGGGCTTTGACTTGAGAAAATAATGTCACATGCTCTTTTCCTGCGGAATCTGAGTGACTCGGCCTCTGTTGTCATGGGAAACCATCTGGCATTGGTAACCAGGCCAATGGAACATAACAGTTCAATGGCGGATCAAAATTAATGGAGTTTGAGTGCAAAAAAATACCACTTTCCTTTGTCATACGAGGATATGCTTTGGAAATCATGTACTTTAGGTTGTTAACTACCAATCAAGCGAAAATGAAAGGTATTCAGAATTTGATCGTAGTAGCACTTTGAACTGCACTTCATTCTCCTTCATAAGTTCAATTTGAGTCATGACTAAATCCTCATCAATGTTTACATTTATTTATGTTTCTCACAATAGTTGTGCAATACAAAACATGCATATATAATTGTTGGGAGAGCTTTAAGCTTGAAGTCCATTTTTATAGTGAGAATGGAGCATCATGCCTTGAGTCGCCCAAAAGCACATTCGATTTGGTTTCTAGCAAAACGCAGCATGTTGTTAAAAATGACTTGTTCGTTGCTGGTGCAAGCATCATACTCTTTCATGCAGAAAGGAAGCAGTGGATATGCTGGATCACCAATTAGATAATTTGGTATTTTAACACCTCCCTCAACTGGAGTTTGAAATGTACTTGGCAATTTACTGCTTCTTAGTTTGGCATGGATAGAAGAATTGACAAAAACTTTTGCATCATGCACACGTAATAATTTATAACGCGCCTTTTCCATGGAAATATGATCAAAATCGCGTAACAATTGATACTTAAAAATATTATTAAAAACAAGAAAGAGTAAAAAATAAAATAACCATAAGAATTAAGCATTACATATCAAAAGCTAATTTAAAAAGATGCGTCTTAAGTACAGATTTAAAACGTTCAAAATTGTCCACAAGGCAGATATGTAGGGGCAGACTGTTCCATAAGGTAGGGGCTGTTAGTACTTTTGTAAATTTTTCATGGCCCACCGCCCTCGCCGTGCGTCCCAGACGAAACAAATCCCCAGAGGCGAAGACCTTTCCAGGCTCAATAGCGAAGTCTTAAAACTTCGGCTTGGAGCTCTAAATCTTCCTGTCACGGGCTCCAAAGGGCAGCTTCAAAACCGTCTAAAGCGGGCCCTGCTGGGTAACTCTGCCAAACCACGCAGCAGCACAGGAAACAGCAAACGACAAAAACGGACATCAAGCCGGTCCCACGTCAATGCCCGACCTGGCCGGTCAACCAGAGAAAATAACGTCGATCGGCGTAACACCAGAGAGTTCAAAACATTCCCCATCCGGCAAAACAGTGCCGCGGTTGCGAGCCAAGACCAAGAGCAGGAGGACAGCGCCCTGTCAGACCACGCCTCGCTGTCTTCCATCGAGGACATGATCGAGTCCGATCTTGAGATTGACACCAACAGCCAACAGAAAACACCTCGTTCAGTTCAGCTCAGCGCTCTGCCATCGAGGAAATCGTGTCACGATCAGTCCACACCGCCTTAAACGCCTTCTCCACTCCAACAAGCGCTCTCAACCCACTCACATCTAACCCGTCCTCTTGTACTCCTGGTACGGCTTCTCCTCTGGGCCTTTCAAGACCAGTTGACCGTCGTTTGGAGAACAAAATACTCAGGGGTGAGTACATTGATTTTGCTTTGCTATTACCGGACAACTTATATCAGTCCCAGACCCCTGAGATCCAGCTCCGTTTGGATGACTCGTCCTCAGGCCCCATGGGTTCCCTTGTCACCATGGTTAGAAAGACAAAACCCGTGATTGACACGTTCCAGAAATGGCTCGACGCCTGCCTATATGGTCTACATGCTAGTGTTAGTAACCGCTTACCCGAGAAGGGCTCTCGAACTGATTAAGTACCAGCAAATAATTAGCAGAGCAGTGACCAAATTCAAAGGCTTGGCTTGGGTTTCGTATGACCAGCAATTTCGTCGCCATGCAGCTTATGACTTGTCCCTTAGCTGGGACAAGGTAGACCTTGCCCTTTGGACAGTGACGTTTGCAGGTCTAGCCAAGCCTCACTGCAATGTTTGTTCGAGCCCATACCACGCTGAAGATGTCTGTCCATCTGCTGACCCCAACAGAAAACTGCGTCGACCCCAGACAGTGTGCTTCGACTTCAACAAGTCAACCGGCTGCCGACGCCGTAACTGCAGCTACCTGCAGAAGGAAATCACCTTGGGAAGGGTAGCTGGGCCCTTCAGTTCTGGTGCGATAACGAATCTGTAGTATCCATAATTAATTCCGGGCACTCTAAGGTCTCCCGCATTATGGAGTTGGTCAGAAAGCTCGTTCTCCTTTCCATGCAACATAACTTTTTGGTTCGAGCTCGCCATGTCTCTGGGGTCTCAAATGAGGTAGCTGATGCACTCTCCCGCTTTCAGATGCAGCGCTTCCGGGCCTTCGCTCCCGACGCCGACCAGAATCCCTGTATCATCCCGCCTTCACTAATGACCCTTTGAGGGACGAAGTCCTCAACTATGCTAACTGGGGTCTTGCCAAGAACACTAATCGAGTGTACAGCTGTGGGGAGAAACGCTTTTTAGAATTTTGCCTGATGAATCGCCTGCTGGGCCCAGACGGGGATGTCCTACCAGCCTCCGAGGGTACCTTGGTGTATTTTGCTTCTTACCTAGCTAGAACAGTACGTCATAGCACTATTGAACTTTATTTAGCAGCAGTTCATAACCTCCATATTACTGCAGGGTACAACGATCCCCTTAAGGGAAAGCTTCTCCTCCGTAAGGTACTACGCGGAATTCTCCGCTACCAGGGCCAACAGCGCATTCGTCGCCAACCAGTTACCCCTCGTGTGCTCTTAGCCATCCGCCCCGTATTGCAGTCATGGTTGAGTCCCCGGGATTTTTCCATGGTTTGGGCCGCCTTTAACTTAGCCTTTTTCGCCTTTCTACGTTGTAGCGAATTCACCTACTCCGGGGTATGCAAGTTTAGGCCGCTTTTCGATCTCAGTATCGATTGCATAGCTTTTCACCCAAGCCTGGCACGCCCGCAGGTTATGTCGGTGCAACTTAAATCTTCGAAAACCAATATATTCAGGCAAGGGCAATCTCTTACCATAGCTAGCACTTCGTCCACCCTTTGTGCAGTTACGGCCATGCAAGAGTACTTTCTCTTAGCAAAGCCGGCACAGGGACCCTTGCTTTATTTCCAATCAGGCCGTTACCTGACCTGTAGCACTGTGTCGCACCTCTTCAGGGATAGTTCGAGGGCTGCAGGTCTCCCGTATCGGAGCCTTAAGTGCCATAGCTTTCGTATAGGAGCAGCATCTGTGGCCGCCACAGTAGGCGTGCCAGATTGGCTTATCAAAGTTCTGGGCCGTTGGTCCTCAGATTGTTACCAGCTTTATATTAGAACTCCTCAATCTACCTTAGTGTCTGTTGCCCCTAGGATGGCTGCCGTTTCGGGGTGCTTCTCGCCAACATAGCTTCTTAGTGGTTTTTCATTTGCTTGGGGGGATGCATTGCCTCGCATGCATCAGTGGCGGTTAAGTCTGCACAGCGACTTCCACTTGTTGACCTCGTTGCCTTTGAATATCGCCTGCTAACCGATACTCTTGTCCGATCCAGCACGTGCTGTTTTGCATTCAGCTTGTTGTGTTGGGGAGATAAGTGAGGTTCGTTTGTCAAGCAATAGCCGGAAGTCGCACAGGCTAACCTAACGCAAGGCAGTGCTCCCCCATTTACGCCAACTTGAGTTGTTCTTTGTCTTTATTTAGTAGCCTGGACGTTAAATAAACATTCCGCCGCAGTTGGTGGGTTTTGTTAAGGAACAATGACATTAATATTATATTATAAATTCAAATGTAACTTCAATTTAATTCTACTTTCAACTGAAGATGGTCATTGAGCGACCGAAACATGTCTTACAAATTTAGTTTCAAATGTGTCGTCATTTTCATAAAAATTGTTGTCAGTTTGCTTCTTTCCAGATCTTTTCAAATGTTTAAATATTTCAATTTTATTTTACCAAATTTCTACTTCCTAAGAGTCCCTAAAGTAATGTAAAAGTTTCTTGTTACCTGACACTTTTTGGCCAGTATGGTTTGAATTGTTTCAGTGTGAAAATTTGCCCAAGGTTCAGATGGCACACACAGAAGTATGATTCCAAATCATCAGTTTCTGCAGCCCTGGGGTGTTCTTCATAGCCAATAACTCCATTCTCTCAGTGACAAAGCTCTTGGCTGCCCATGTTAGTGGTCACTTCTACTATAGTATTTCTTGAGAAGCCATGGATGCCTCCTACAGGTCTTAAATGTGACCGTGAAAGGCAAAACGGACACTAACCGAAAACCGTTTGAACGGCAAAAACGCACAGATGATGAATGGTTATCAAACGGTTCATAAACTGTTCGAACGGTTCATAAACCGTTCGAACGCCATGAATAATTATTTGAACGGCTTGGTTGGCCATCCGAATGGATTACCGAACGGATTGGTAAACCGTTCAAATGGCTTGATAAACCGTTTGAATGGTTTACCAAACTGTTCGAACAGATGAATAAATCATTCGAACAGTTTAATAAACCGTTCGAATGGTTTACCAAAATGTTCGAACAGATGAATATTAATCATTCGAACGGTTTGGTTTGCTCTTCGAACGGATGACTAAAAAAATAATATTAATAATTGCTCGAACGGTCTGGGAAATCGTCTCGAAGGTATCCGGTCAAGAGTTACTTTTCGATAAACATTTGTTTTCACCCATGCGAAAACCTTTCATCGAGTATTCACAGCCGTAAATTGACTGCGACCACAAGATATTTTGTACCATGCTGTTTTGATGTGCACTGAAACGCCCGTCCATTAAACTGACGAAACTGCTTGTTAGATGTTTGAATGCTCCTTGCTATAAACTTAGCATTCGAGCGACTTGCGTTTGTGACATTCTGAAAGCTCATCTGCAGTCACGCTGTTACTTCACGCTGATTGGATGATGGTAAGGAATGCATCCAATCAACGTGGAAAAAACAGCGTGACTGTTGCTCTTAGCACACGAAATCCGTGGATGCTGATCGCTTCGAAAGCTGTATTTCTGGGAAATTATTTGCCGGTTAGCACTTGGATTTGAAATGGATCTTCGATTGAATGCCACGAGAAGAAGCATCAACCTTTCAAGTTTATCTGGTGTTTGATTTGGACGATTTTGGGCGATTCATCTGCGTGAAAATCTGCTTGGCGCTGGGCGGTCGAAAATGAGCCTTCCAGTTCCACCCTTGACTCCTTACAACGTGCAGTAAGAGTCAAAGCAAGACCCACCAAATCGCTCAAATTCACCATTTTGTAACAAGCAAACAGTTTAAGTGGAAAACAAAATTTAAAATACTTGGGACAGCTTGAGAATTAAATTAGACAAAACATACGCAGAATTACGCACAGCACGCAAATGACGAGTGTCGTGAATCTCGCATGTAAACAAGAAATAAACTATTCGCATTTACATTCGCAAATGTCCAAAATTTTCGCGGCTAAACTTGGGAGAAGTTCACATGCGTTATATCTTTTTATCTTTCCACAACTAGAAATAAATAAGTACCGAACCATGCGGTAAAATAACATTTCTGAAAAAAATGGCGAGAGAGTTATAGTGTTATTTATGGGAGATGACATCGTAAGGTTATTGCATGCATGACAATAGGTAACTTATTCAAGTGTTATCTCGTTTCTGATGCAAAAAAGCAGTTTCTCTTGTCAGTCTGCATTTTAAGCTCAGTCTGCATTTTGTACCCGGTCTGCAGTCTGCAGTCTGCATTTTGTACTGACCGATTTTGATATCTTATACGATGAGAATAGATGTTGAAACCTTTCGAACGCTGTTACAAGTCTTCGAACAAACATTTTTTATCTGGCAAACGGATGCAATAACCGTTCGAACGGATGCAAGAACCATTTGAACGGATGCGAGAACCATTCAAACGGATGTTGCAATAACTTCGAATGGATGTCAGAACCGTTCGAACGGATGGGCAAACCGTTCGAACGGCTTGTTGAACGCTTTGAATGGAATTTTTTAGGCGTTCGAACAGATAACAAACGGATAATGAACGGTTAATCTCTTGGAACGGATAACCGTTAATGTCCGTTTTGCCTTTCACGGTCACAAATAATAAATATTAGGAAATGTTATTTTTATTTGCAATCCCCACCATAATTTCAGATGTAGATACTTTCTAATGCAGCTTCAAGGTTTTAAAATCAGATTTGGAAGGCATAAAAACATTTTCAACTGCACAGTAGTTATTTTATTTATATGACACATTCCTGACCAAATTGAAAATGACTCAAAGTTGTGAATTATGTGCTTCAAAATATGGGCATTACATGGCCATATTCAGTGTTCCAGATAAGAGAGGGGTCTGGGATCAAAACCCTTGCAAAGCTGGCACCACGACTTGATAAAATAAATGGTCAACTTGTGAAGATTTTAAGAGATCCAAGCAAGTTAAACAACATGTGTTTTTAAAGTATTTGGACAGATTGTTCGACCGACATTTGTCTTAAGGTATTTGCGCTGGGAGATTTTTTAGCTTTCTTTTCTCCTTCAAAAAATGAGTGTGAAATGTTTAGATTATTGTTATATCCAAAACAAATGATTAATAAAGAAGTCACCCGAAAGCAGAAATAGCCTTGTATGTTGCAAGTTTTACCGGAAGTTCAACATGGAATGCCACTTCCGTTGCTAAGGAAAATTGCTGCAGAAAAGAAATATGATTCCTATGATCAGCGGGTTTCCGTTCCCACATGTTTTCCAAAATCGAAATGGCTGCCAGTTCTGTGCAAATGGAAGCTGCGTTTCTCCAGCTAGATGCTTCATTTGAGAGGGAAGGGTCTTTTGTGCACGTTATTGTGGAATGAAATTAAATTATTTTCCCAAGACACACAGTCTTAAATAGGTACGTTTATTTGTTACCAGAGTGGGAAAAGCTCCTGAAGTTCTGTGCCAGATGGTTCGGAAAGCGGAGAGAAAGATCTCTATATTCTAGCTTTTTACTCTCTTTATTGATTCTAAAATTGAAAGAGATTCCAATACTTTTGACGAATTCCCCATAACTTGCCATGTGTTTATATCTACCTCTTGGGAAGCCATCAGAGAAAGTTGTCTTTTTTTCAATAGCATCACTTTTTCTCAACTCTCTTATGAGCAAGTCAATTAAAACATCTGAGATCCTCAGGAAAAGATGTAATGTATCTAGAATAACATGATCCAAAATTAAATAATGGTCTTGCCTTACAGTTGAATTTTTTCCGGTGGAAAACCTTGCTATTTAGGTGATAGTTCTGTCACCAAATGTGGGGTCATTGATTGACCATTTCTTGCTTGTGTGCCGTCGTTGTTGCCTGGGACACTTGCACCACACACAAGCATAATCCTCATTTGCCAATATTTGTCCCAACACCACTAAGTTTGATCTTAATAGTTTTCCCATCTTTGATCTGTCCAGTTTGCTGAAGCTTCAAATGTGCTCTTGCAAAGTTTCAGAAAATCCCAATTGAACACCCTCAGTATCTTCTGGAGTTGGTTTCAAGTTCCACTTACTGTTTAGTTCCTTGATTTGCTTCTTGATGGAATAGGTATTGGGGACACCATTGGCTTTCATGGTAATTTCATGCCAGGCTTCATTTGAAATATTAAACTTATCTCTTAGATACAGCCACATATTTATGTTGTCAAGGTCATCATTAGTAAGTTCCTTTGGGTCAGACTCTGTGAATGTCAGTTCTCCCTCTCCAACAAGATTAAAAGTTTCATATTGATTGGTATCAGTGTTAAGCACTTAAATTTTAGTAGCAATAAAATTGTAGAGCCCAAGAAACGACAGAGTAGTTTGGCATTCCTCCTTCAAGTGGTTTTTTATTCTCTTCTGATGCTGCTTGGAGTAATCATGGAACTTCTTGTTAGCAGGGCCTCTACCTTTCTCCTTTTTGATCACTTTTTTGCCAATTGCACAATTTTTTTCTTGTAGAAGGCCCCTTTCTTCTCAGCTTTATCTAGAGCTTCTTGGGCTTTTTTTGTCAACTCACAATCGCTTTGCCATCTCCTGTAATACCATCTCCTGAAGCGATTAGGAATAATGTTTCTCCTTCGTTGAGGACTAATTCTCTTGGTGAAATTCTGGAATAATTTCAGACTGCGGGTATAGAGTATTATGTAAACACTTCCCGGCTGCTGGGTTTCTAGACACTATGAAAAAGTAATTTCGCGTAGAAACATTTCAATCACCGACGTAGCCGATTTGCAAAACGTTCAACCTCTCTCACTAGCCACTATTCACTGACTTTATTTAGGTATCGATTCGTGCAAGTCGAGATTGTTTCCCTTGGCCTAACCACACTAAACCCTAACGTGTCCTGACTTTAACTCTAGCCTAAACCGAAGCGCTAGCGCTAACCCTAAGCAATAACGCTAAACATAAGCGCTAGCCCTAGCACTAAGCGCTAGCGCTAAACCTAAGCAAAAGCCGTAACCCTAAGCACTAGCCCTGACCCCAAACGCTCAGTAACCCTAACCCTGTTCCATAAACCTAACCTTCAACCCTAACCCTAGTTTCGAGCGGTAAGTCCAACCCTAACTCTAATAAAACTGGGAACTCTTAACCCTAAGAGTTAAAGTCAGCATTTGAAAAAACGTAAAAGAAAACAACGCTACTAGTATTGTGTAACAAAGCAGTTTCAAAAGACACGACTGTGACATGCAAGTGTTTTAGCATACTTTATTTCCGGTCAATCCATTAACATGAAATCAACATTTTTAACTTTTTTGATTTGAAATCATCATGTTTGAGCTCACGTTTTGCGTGAAATGTACATTTTGCTGCATTTTAAAGTGAATTCGTCATCTTTCTGGTCGTGCGCTGATGCAACAACAAATACTGTTTTTTTGCATACGTAATTTCTCAAAACCAAAGCAAACTTCGGCAAAAAAGGTACATGACCGTGGTTTTCTAGTGCATTGAAGTCCCCATGCAAAAATTCAGGCACTTTGGAGGAAAAAAAAATTTTCACCCGAATCGTCACTTACGCCTGTCTTGCACCAAGCCATTCAATTGTTAGTTATTATACAAACCCCCTCAATGTTGTTGATTTAGGCTTATAATACCAATACTGTTACCAGTATTGCTCTTGCTAAAAATAAAAGTTCAATTATTGTTTATTATACATTGTTGCAAAGAACTTATGAAAAACATTTCATTGCTACCGTGCTTTACAGGTGACAAACTAACCCCCCCTTGCTATGAGACCTTGCTCCTACACACCAAAATATCCAAAATTATCTGCAGCTCAGAGAACACAACCCAAGACAGAGACTTCAATGTGTACTAATAGCGCTTTATATGTCTGCTGCAGTAATATTACATATTCTCTCTTGTTCTGACCGAATGTCAGCTAGCAGTTAGTCTTAGACACCCCACTGCTGAGATTCTGGTATATTACATTTGATTCTGTTAGATTGCTTTAAATGGTAGCACAGTAGAGGTAAAAAGTATAAACTTACCCAAAAGCACAATCCAGTGTGTCTGTAATAATGAAATCATGTACATGTGTTGTAAGAAATATTATTGTATGCAAGTAGGTATGAAACACAACCCACATTGTGACTGGCTACACAAGTGGGCAAGAAGGGGCAATCTTGGCCACTTGGTATTATCTGCAGGTACATGTATATCCTGATGATACAAAGTAACACAAAAGTGCTGTTCTCATATAATAAATCCTTTATTGTCCAAGCCTGACTGAAAAAGCTCAGATTGATCATAGAATACACTTCTCTCCAGCCAGGAGTATAAATGGATACCAACAAATTGTTGGGGACACCTGACATACATGTATTATACAAGGGCCATTTCTCAATAAAACCATTATACTGTGCACAATTTTGCTGCCAAATAAAGAACAGCCACTATCTTTTTCACCTGAAATTGACATAATACTTGAGTGAAGCCAACGGTCGTGGAGCAAAAACAACTTCCTGGAGCACCTGAAAGTCCTTATCTCTACGGTCAAACCAGGGCAAACTGTGCTCCGAGTCATCTGCAATTTGTTCATGTGCACATGTACCATCAATCCACTCATGTTGATTACAGACATGGTACAACAAACTCGTCCACAGTGTCTAGGCAAATTGAGAAGTAATTAAATAAAAAATGTTTCACTGTTAACTGTATATGTACAATCATGCATTTTTGTATTTTTTTTTTTTACCTTGAGCTTACTTTCCTGACCATCACAGCTAGAACAACAGTACCAGAAATGGTTTATTATGTGATCAGTCCACTGACTTATCTTCTCATTTCCTTTTGTTTTCCCCAGCTGAAATTATGGGGATCAAAACAAATGTCAACCAGATTGAAACAAAATAAAAGTGACAAATTTTTTATTGGGGTATATTACCTGAAATTTACATTGCGTGTGACAGGATAAAAAACGTTATCAAAAATAGTAGATCATTTCAACTTCCAAACGGTCTGACCCATGCCCACTCTTCAAATTGTAAGAAAAAACATTTTGAACTTTGAAACTTACATATGCCGGTACATTCTGGCTAACAAATACTGTAACTGCTACAAAGGCACACCTGAATGAGGCACTTGCGTATATTCTTTGCTTTGTGCCAGATATCCAATGAATGCACAATGTCTTTGAATTCATCGGCTAAAATAGGGAAAAATTTAATGATAATTATGTATAAAATTGTACTTTCAAATCTACACTGTGACACAAAATGTCCCAAGCACACAAGTCTGAAATGCATCCCAAAGGTTATCATTGCTATTCAGTAGCATGTAAAATATGGCATCTACCATCATGACATACATTTAATTACTATATAACAGCACTGGCAAATACAGTGCTGTAAAAAACTCTTAAAACAAAAGAATAAATTACCCATCATTTTGGTTATTGAAGATGATGCATCGGTGACAACTTCCCTCAAATTAACAATGTTGGTTAATTTCTGGATTGCACGCTTCAAGGCCTCTTTCTCCATGCAGGGAGACTTCCCTCCAACTTTACGTTTGTCAAGACACTCAAGGTGTACAATGTAGTCCTGCATAGCATCAGTCAGCATGACAAAGTAGGTAAGGTACTTTGCAGAGTGGCCTGGGGAATCACTCTGCCCATCTCCACTCACAATCACTTCCAAGTGTCCAATAAGAGATATAATGTTGGACCGCATCCACTGCCACCATTCCTCAATTGATGGGTTACAGTAAAACTTCTGCACATGAAAGAAGGAGGCCTTTGAAGGACAAGCCAAGGCAGAAATCTGTTCATCAACTCTACTTTCAAATAGTTGTTGCCAGACAACAGGACTGCAGCAGAAAATTGCAGGTTGTTGGAGTACATCCCACCATATTTTTCTGATGAGCTCAATTTCCCTTTATGTCCATTTTGGCAAGTCCACCAAACCTCCTAGGTACATCCAACACTTTTTGACCTGACTTTGCATTGACTACTACAGCTGGGCTCTTGACATCTGCCTTTAAACAGGTCCATGATCTTTGACCCTGAAACAATAAATTTTTGGCCACTGATTTTAAGAAGTTCCTCTGCATAGTTGTGGACTTCCTCTGCTGGCGAAAACTGACGCCCTGGGCCAATTGGAAATTCACAAAACACAGGATCATCTTCCTCACTGCCATCTGCCACATTAGTATCACTAAAAACAATTTTCATAAGATTAGCAGAGCAAGTTCTAGCAAGTATCATATCAAGAACATGTTAAGGGAAAGTTCATTTAATATGACAAGGGGGGGGGGGAGGAATGAAGATATTGAGGGGGGCTCCGAAAATTTGTATACTTGAAAACCAACAGGGGGGGGTTGGGAAGGCTCCTAAAAAATTGAACTGCTAGTGAGGGGGCTACTATAATTTCAAACTTTGAGTTTCAATATCTTCATTCCCCCCTTGTCATATCAAATGAACTTTCCCTAAACATACTAACATAAATAACTGCATAAATTAAGAACATTATGGGCAATGTGTTTTGTCAAAATGATCTTATATTACCTTAGGGGCTCTTGAAGTTCCTCCTTGCCCAAATTGTCATACTCGTGCTCTGGCCCATCTTTCTCACAGACATCTGCAGGATCAGTGTCACTAAAAACAGTATTCATAAGATTAGCAGAGGAAGTATTGAGAATGCCTTCTACATATAACCACCTAAATTGTAAATAAATCCTGGGCAGTGGGGGTGTTGACAAAATTTTCATATATTACCTAAAAGCCTCTTGAAGTTCTTCATTATCCAATTTGTCATAGTCATCTTCCTTGTCCTCATCTTCGATGTCAGATGTGCTGTCACTATCAGAACTTGAGCTGCTGGCATCACTATCATGGTCCTCTAACATTGATAATATGTTCTGGAAGCTAAAGGAAAAAAAAAAAAGAAAAAAGAAACTTTTGTTTGTCTCTGGTTCTTGCCTTGCTCTGAGAGATTTTCTGTGGGGTCCGGACAAATAATTCAAACTGGCATATACTACATACATGTACAATGTACATGCACCCACATCAAGATAATGAAGAATTATTAGAAAACAGAATTTACAGTACAATACTGTGCAAACTCCAGACCCCTCTTGCTACTATTTACACATACAGCAAACAAGGTTAAACATACTTTGTCTGATTGAAATCATTGTCATCAAAGTTGTCAGCTTCCTCGTCAGTGATGTTGCCATCAGATTCACTTTCAGAACTATCCGACTGGAAGGCTTTGCTGGGAGTCACTACCACTGAACCATTAAGGACTTGGTAACTTAGACCAGGATGGCTACCTTCTTCCACTGCAGCTAGCAATTCAAGTTCTAGTTTCTCACCCTCATGTCCATCATACACGTCAGGTTGGTCAACTTGTCCATAGTTGTCATCTTCGTCCAATGAATCAGTGAAAGAGCCTGTAATGTCCACAATACTGCAGCTCTTGTTACTGAAAAAGCAGACAAGAATTATGAAATATATTTTTACTTACAGCATAAATTTCCCAGCTTCAATACTGGTTTCAAATGTACATTGTTAGTACAATAAAAAAGCAATTGTATTATGAATAGTAAACAAAAAGGAATCTGTCCACATAATTTAATGATAGCCAATGTTTATAAAATATAACTATAGCAGACCCCTCCTTTTCCAAACCTACCTGGAATGAAACTAACAACACTTGAATTGCTCATGTTCAGATCAGGCTTTTTAGTCTAGCAAAATGTGCCATACACAAAATCACCCACCTTGGAAGACAACCCCCCCCCCCCCACCCCACCACCAACTGCTCAATGTGCATAAAATTATTCTAATGCAGCAAGGTACATGTATGCATTTTCAATGCCTGTTGCGTATACAGTGCTACAGCACATAACCAGTTATATGTACAAACATTTTTGTACCTTTCAGAAACTGGTAACTGGCACACTTGGTTTGCACCTGCCTGTACACAAGGTGATATTTGTAAAGTGGAAAATAAACTCATTTTTGTACATCTGTTGTTACAGGGAGTTGAAGTAACTGGACCTGGGAAAAAAATAAGGAGTACTATTATTCTATCACATGCATGTACATTCAGGAACTAGCAATAATTAGTAACCTTGTGAGATACTGTTTATTTACATAACACTTGTTTTTGTTTACCTGACTCACTAGTCTTTTTTCCTTGAGTTTGCTGCCCTGCACTGCACAGTCGTAGCATTTGCGTTCCCATTTGGTTCAATCTACAATCCAAAATATATTTCTATTTTATATCTAGTAAGCTTATGCACCAGCAACAATAATACAGGACAATAGTAAGTGAAGTCCAACGAGTGGGAAGTCTTTAAAATGTCTAAAATGTTTAGTGATTAAAGTGCAACCAGGCAAAGAGTATGAAAAGGAAAAAAAAGATCGTAAGATTCTAAGAAGATGAAATCGGTCATGATAACAATGATGTTCCCCCTGGCGCACAACCTAACACAAGAATCCAGGTGTAACCTTAGCAGCCTAAATGTCGACTCTTTTTCTTCAGGAATAAAACATGAAATAACCTTACAACATCAGTTTAGGGAGAAAATAAGGGAATTAGAGCACGTCTTTTTCAATTACTCAGGCAATAAAAAAAACGATAACTACAATGTACACATTTCTGCAGCCTTGCCATTTCCAGAGAAAGCAAATGAGCAGCGAAATCAGAGTCTGTGTTGAATAAATTCTTTCCCTTCAAAAATTTCCACGTAAGGTGAATTCTTTTGGTGATCCATACACGACTTCTACTACCACACCAGATTGCTCTGTTAAGTTTTTCGACCGCTAGCGAGTCCAAAGAACGTCCTGTCCAAGGTTGGCCAGGACGCCGCTTCGGAGACTCCATACACAAAATACCTTTTACGCTTTCTTTACGAACTTACCGATCAGAAAAACAACACACACAGGTACTTCAGAAATCACTTACAATAATTTGTCTAAGCGAAACAACCGATGACTGGATTTAACGATGGATTTCAACGGATTAGACGTTAATTCTCAATCACGAATTTAGTGTTGACCTGTATAATTTATTCTGAAAGCTGTAATGGCGTGCATGCGCACAACTGTGAAATCCTCTCTTTGACATATTTTATAAAGAAGACTAAGTCCAGAATTAATGTTATAACATTAGCACTGAAGAAAGAAAACAACTTGGACTATGCCAGGTAAACGAAAATTTTGTGATCATTGTGGAGAATTTGTCTCTTATAGAATGTACAGACGACACAGTGACCTTAAGTTACTGAACCAAGAGTTATCCTTGGTGGAGGACGAAAATCTGGTGCGTCAAGTTGTGATGGACTTCAGGGAAGAGCAGGATGATGAACGCCAAGTGGCAGGAATGCGTATAAAATCAACTTTCATGAAATCATAGCTAGTGGAGGGGACTATCATGAAATATAACAGTGTAATGTTCTTTTTTTCTTAAGACTTAATTAATGCTACGAGGGAATCGTTTATATTATTTACTGCATTAGCATAATCGCCCATCGAACTGAAAAAAAGCCATTGATATTTTAAAGCCAGAAGCATATCACCTAGAAGTAGGTGATATGCTTCAGTATAAACTTAACTGCCCCAAGAAATTCGGGCCATTTGTATTGAGCAATTTTGTTAATGATAGAGGTTAAAATGAAAATTATACAAAGTCTAAGAATGAGTAGAATTTACATATTTGACTGCTGATTTAAGCTTATATGTATGATTATGTTTATATATTCAGTGCATTTTTGAATATGAGAATAAGTGAGTCAATTTCAAGTAATTCATGAAAAGTTTGCCCTATAGTCATGTGTATAAATTAATTTCCCACCACAGGTGTCACGTGTCATGGAGGAGTGAAGAGATGTTTTGTAGCACTCTGCAGAAATTTTACCTCCTTGCCTGATACTCTGTCTATGGATGAGCTGTATTCTACAGTTAATAGCTATTTTAGAAGTTCAATGACATCTGACGATTCTGTGCACTCACGTGAGGAAAGAAAAGGAAAGAGTCGAAAGATAGCTCCAGCTCTGACGACACCATTCTCAAAGGTCTAGGAATTGCGGAAGATTTGGCGGAGAAAGTCGACCTTATTTTAACTAAACTGTCCAAGCTCGACAAGTTTGACAACATTGAAATCCGTCTTAATAACCTCCCAACTTCTGTATCCAGTATCGAAATGTTGATGAGCCAACTTGAGAAAGAAGTTTCCGTTCTTGATTCAAAAACCAAGACCATCAACAAGTCAGTAGATGAATTGAAAGAAAGTTTATGTTTTTGTGAAGATGATATCTCAGATCTAAAAAAAAATGCATGCAACATCAAAGAAAATTGTTCTTTGAACACTGACGAACTGCACAAACAGATTCTGTATTTAGAAACCTAGAGCAGAAGAGAAAATTTAAAATTTTTTGGCATCCCCGCAAAGACTATTTCAAATGACAACATCTCTGATGTCCGTGAAGAATCAAGCTTATAGCAAGAGTCAAGGATATAGCAGCAGTTATTTACAGGTTCATGGCAGACGAGCTTTCAATGAGGGAAGTACGGAAGAGAATTGAATTTAAACATATTCATCATCTTGGAAAACCTAACTCAAAAGGCCCACGTCTAATTTTGGCCAGATTTCTTCGATACTCTGACTGTCAGGAAGTTTTGGAGATGGCATGAAGTAAGTTAAAAGGTACAAATTATGCTGTTTATGAAGACTTTCCCAAGGAGCTGTACAACTTGCAGAAGGCACAAATGTCTACATTTAAGGACGCAAAGCAAAGAGGCTTAAAGGCATTCTTTAGCAAAGCTCAGCCTGACCGTCTATTTATTAGCGGCAAATTTATCCCAGCAAACAATCCATTTAAATAATTTAATCTTTTAAAAAGACTCGCAAAATGATTGTTATTGCTTATGTAGAAAAGCTACTGACGGACGAAGAGTTCCTGTTTCTGTATGAAGCTAATATGCCAGTTAATTTGGAGCTGCCTTACTACGAGTACAAAGAATTTAACTTAGAGAAAAACATTAGTGAGGCCAAATGCAAAGCCGAATTTCGATTGAAAGAGGAGATATCGAGCATCTTGCTGATGTGCTTCAATTGCCATCACATTTGAGTGCCCACAAGGAAGTGTTTGCGACTGAATAGAGGGACTTTGTATCCTTCTACGTCGGCTTGCCTATCCATGTTGATACAGCGACATGGTTACTAGGTTTGCAAGACCAGTTCCCGTTTTGTGTATGATATCAAACAATGTCATTGTACTTAACTATGTCTAGGATCTCAATTCACTTGCTCTTCAACAATATCCTGATGCTGTGTCTGACAACTCTTTGCCTGACATTTTGCACCAAAGCTTCAAACTGCTCTACACACATATATGATGAGGGTTCTGTGTCAAATTTTTTGTGACACCCTCGGCTTGTGACACTCGCTGAGGAGTCAAACAAATTTGACACAGAACCCCTCATCATATATGTGTGTGGTAGATAAACGAGTTCTTGTTTTGTGACATAGAATTATTTTTTGTATTGAAGAAATGTAAAGTTATTGTATTATGGGCAGAGGAAGAAGAAGAAGTCTGATAAATCAAAGCGAACGGAAAGCAGTACCTTCAAGAGGCCAAGCAGAACGAGGCATGCCGATGGTATATATACGTACACCAAACAGAGAAATGAAAAAAATACCCGTACCTGAACAAGCCCTTGAATTTATGAAAAACATGAATCCGCAACAGCTTGCCGATTTTCTTTTACCAAAAGACGGCGGCGACAAAACATCGAACGTTTCTGGTAATTAAATATTCCACTTGTTGCTATATTGAAACCATAAAAATAATTTTTCCCTTATTCAGAGCGTGTCTCATTTTAGGGCTAAGAATATGTTTATTGCGCTTTCTGTATAGCAACGCGAACGCAAGCGAAGGCGGCACCGACACGAACATTATTGGGCCTTTTTTTTTCGTGCACCCGTGTAAATACAACCGACGGTTCGTATTTGCTTTCCCCACAATCTTGGAGTTTATGCTGTCATGCCATTTGACGTGCTCTTCGACGCCACCTGCACCTAGCAAACTTGCTTTCAAAAGCAGCCCACAACAACCGCACATACAGTCTCCCTGTTCGTCAAAGACTTCTTCAATTGGCTCTTGGGCATTTCTGTATTCTTCATCTGTCATCCCCTGACTCATTATTTCTCTTACCGCCTCAGGATCGAAGGGCACTCTCTCGCCCATCACTATTTATATATTCAAAAATTGCTCTATATGCAAATTCAGGTTTGTTTACATGTGACGCGGCAAAAAATGTCTCAAACAGCAGTTTCATTTTTTTTGCCTCTTTCATCGCGTTTACGACTTGATATGTTATATCTCTGACTTCTTTTTGCCAAGAAGGCAACGAAAGTTCGGTGATAGCGTTCCAAATTGTGTGAATCAATACGATCCTTTTATATATTTGTGATTAATTCAACATACGCATGCGTTTTACAAAGAAGAAAAAAAATGCACCACATGTCTGATCAAGTCCGACTTGTGAAACATAAATAGCCCATATGGGCCAATAAACGATTAGCAATTGATTGGTGGGGGTCGGCCACCCCCTGATTCTTTAAAAAGCACATGCATGAAGTTGTTAGGGGTAGTGGGGTGAGGCTGTCTGCAGCGATAACCCTTGGGTGAACCCGCCCCGGCCCAGTACATAACTGGGGGTGCTCAGAGATCCCTCGGGATCTCAAAACTCTGTCCCAGAGGATAAATGGGAGGGACAGCTGCCTTGTCAGCGGCGGAAAAGACCTAGCCGGGGCTAGGCAAGTAAAAGCCACCAGAGCACCCCCGACCAGGGTTTTGTCATTTTTTGTCTCACGCGTGACGAGTCACGCAACGTGACATATCACGCGTGACGAGTCACGCTTAAATGAAAGCCGGAATGAAATTTTTCAAATTTTAATTTGAACCGTCAGCTAGAGCGGCTACTTTTTTTTAAAATCTGCTTCCATTTCGCTGCGGACATCTTTCTTTATCTTATCAATGTCTGGTCGAGACGAATGCTGCGTGAGTTTTGCCCGAACAGACTCTTTAAGCAAGTTGTACTGCGAAAATTCAGTCATAATTAACTGAAATTCGCCGTCTGATATTTGATTGTCAGTCAGGGCTTTGGAAAGCAGCCGATCAATCGTGTCGTGTTTCGCAATTGCAAGCGTAACAATCTCTCGATGTTTCTTTATCTTGGAATCAAACTTTTTGCAGGCGATTATGAGCCCTGAAGAAGCGTGAGCGAAACACCCACCAACGACGCCAAGTGGTAATGTGGCCGGTAGGCCGACAAAAGAAAGAGCAGAACCAAAACTCGCACTTAACTTTTTGCATCCTGAAGTCAGGATCAGGAGGCCGAATTTGGGGGTATATGTTTTCAGGAGGCGCGGATGGCGGCAAAACATTCGCGGAAGACATTGTATAAAGAGAAATTTATTTTATTTCCAAAACAAATTCGAGAGGCAAGCCATTGAAATTAAACAGCTCGCCATCTTGGTCTCTGACACTTACTGTGGTGCTTTGAACATGTGAGCCTGTCAAACATTCGCGAAAAGGCTCATGTTTAGTGGCCTCATAGCTTACTTTTTCATAAGGCTTGCCTTTTAAATCGAGTTTAGCCAAAACATCAGATTTTTTGTTGTTCAAAAAGTTTTGGTTTTTGTCGCTAAGATTGCAATGAATGAAGTATGTTGTTGGATATCTGAGATTTTTTACGTGTGTTGTAAGCTCTAGCACCCGATTAATACCTAATAAATTGGCCAAGTCACGATCAAGGGTTATTTTTTTCGCCCCCAAATTTTTTATTTCAAGAATGGCCATAGGTGTGTTTATTTCTGTTTCTAATTGTTTATATTTATACTTATCGAACAGGCCGTCTATTACTTTTGCCATACCTTCCAAATTGTAATGCCCTGGAGGTATTTTTGAAACAGATACAGAAGGATCTTTTTTTTCATCGCCCAACGTTGCACTACCTTCTCTTTTCAAAGTATGCCAGCTGTTGTATTTCATTCATTCATTTTTTTTCATTTTTTATTCATAATTTTAAAATACATAGCATCTTCCTCTGCTCGCAAATAGCTCTGCTAGTCGAGGCGAGCAGAGGACACTTGAATAGAAATTAATTTATTTTAATTTATAGGATAAAGTTAAAAGGAAAGAAAAGGAAAGATAGAAGATAGAACTAGAGTTACCGTATTTATTTGGCTATAAGCCGAGCGATTTTTCCGTTAATCTTAATGACCCTAAGTAAGATTTTCGCCAGAGAAGGGGGTTCGGCTAATAGCCGAGAATTTTCGGGGGAAAGTTTTTTCAAAGACTCAAAGACAGTAATAAAAGTGCGATAAAGAAGCAAGTATTCGTTGGATCATTGCCTTTTATGTATGTGGTGGCTCCTAAAGGAGCCGTTATGTGTTGTTTTGCTTCAAAGAAGCTTTTATTACTCGTCGTCCTCCTCCTCCTCGCTCTCGGTCTCGAATTCGTCTTCCATCTCGTTTTCACTGTCTGCTAGCTCTGGCATTTCCTCTGTGTACACAGCATCGTCTTCAGTCCCGTTTAGTGCGTTGGAGATGCCGCAGGACTGGAAGGATCTTTTGACCATGTCTGGAGGAATCTCTTGCCAAGCATCTTTCACCCAGCGGAGGACAAGGTTACGGGTCGGGGCTTTCTTCTTGCCAGCAGGTGTGAACTCAAACGGCCCAGTAATCAGCCATGACAGGTACTTTCTCCTGATGTTGTCTTTAAATGGCTTGTTCAGGCACTTGTCCAAGGGCTGCAGCACAGGAGTTAAACCGCCGGGAATAACTGCAACGTCAATTTTTCGCCGCTGGAGACTACTCTTAACTGAGTCAGTCAGATGACCACTGAAGGAATCCCACACCAACAAGGACCGCTCATCACCGGGGTTTCGAGGTAAACAACTGCGAATCCATTCCTTGACACCTACAATAACACAGAGAAACAAAAAGATTAATTTACAAACATCTGCAGAAGGCGTCTTTCATATAAAATTTAGTAATTACCGCCAGTGTTACAGCTTACCGGTAGCTCGATCAAGGAAATATTAAAAGTTAAACAAAAAGTTCATTTCATATGTTTACCTTGTTCATCCATCCATCCCTTCTTGTGGAATGACACTCGAACAGAACTAGGAACAACCAGGTCGCGAGGGGTTCGTACACCTTTGAACGTGACTGCTGGCGGTAGTTTTGTGCCATCGGCTGCGACGCCAGGGGTTACCGTGAAGCTTCGCTTTTCTGCGCCGCAGGATTTCACTGGAACTGTTCGGTTTCCACTAAATTCCAACGAACGGGTTGACGGCAGCTCAAAGCGCATTGGAGTCTCGTCCATATTGAAGATTCTGGACAAAGGATAATCACACCGCTGCCTGGCTGCTATCACAAAGCGATGAAACTCAACGATTTTCTCCTCCATATCATTCGGCAGACGCTGTGCAAGGGTTGTTTTTGTTCGCATGCTGACCGAATGGCGGCGCTTCCAGTTTTGATACCATCCAAGGGAAGCCTTGAATTCGGGATTATCTGCGAGTTCTTTCGCCTTCAATCGCAGCATTAATCCACTGACTGCAATACCTGAAAGATATAGAGATGAAATTCACATTGAGCGCGCGAGTGTAACAAAACACCTTATCGCTAAGCACTTTGTTATGACACTTTTAGAAACTGGCCAATCAGAATCGTCAGTTCCCACGACTGAAAGTAAACACGAGGGACGAGGCACGCAACAATTACAAGCGAACGAAAGCGTGATCAATTGTTATATTCACGAAATCATCAGCACTTACCCTGACTTCTCTGCTCTGTAAACCACTCTAGGACATTCTCATCAAGCTGAGGATACTTTGGAGTGTAGCGACCCATCGTCTTGCGTTTGGCCGACATTTTTAGTTCGCCGTTGAATAGGTTTGCCTGATCTTTCCTCCAGCGACGGACCATAGACTCACTGATGCCATAGTCTCTGGCGATCTCCGAATTATTTTCTACAGCTTCTGCCTCAGCCACAACTTTGAGTTTAAAGGCTAGGTTGTACGAGGTTCTACGAGCTTTTGGCATGATGAATTGATTGTAAAAGAACTGTCACAGACGATTGAAAAAACTTTGAAATGGTTGAGTGATTGAGACACTGTTTGTGGTTTGTGAAACTCTGAAGCATTTTTTGGCTTTGTGTAGTTTTATAACCTAGGTAGGATCACATTAATATTCAAGTTAATAGTGATTTGCTGATTCCATGCAGTTTTACTGTTTTCTCAGAGGAACGCTTAGCTCAAAGTGTCAAATATTTTAATATTCATCGATTTTGGACATGTTTCCCGAGAGGTGCGCTTGTTTTACTCCAGTGACTGTTTAGATTTTTAGTGTCTCGGCATCTCGGCTTATAGCCGAGAGTTTTCCGATTTTTTTTGGTGAACATTCCGTCAGACCTTTCCTTGCTAAGTTTAGGGTCTCGGCTTATAGCCAAGATCGGCTTATAGCCGAATAAATACGGTATTACAATACGTTGAAAAATTACAGAATTACAGAATTACGAGCCTATTATACATTCATCTTGCTTAATTTATTAACTAGAGTAGGTGTGTCAACATAAGTATCCTCCAGTTCCAAAATATGTAAAAGGAGCTGATGTAAATTTATGTTTAGAGAGTATTCGGATACTTTGAGGAATACTGTTCCAAATTCTTGCACCAAATATAGAAAATGAATGCTTTAAGTGATTTGTCCTGGAGTACTTAATGTTAAAATTACCTATCTCTGAAAACCTAGTATTATAGCTATGCACTTGTGCAGGATAAAGAAATAAATTAGAAATGTTTGCCGGCAAAGAATTGTTAGAAACGTCATGCATAATAGTGCAAACTGACTTGCAGTATTGAAAGTTAAGCGGGAGGATATTATAGTGAATAAATAATGGGATCGCATGAGATCTGTATGGAGCAAAGTGTATTAAACGAAGAGCACGTTTTTGCAAGATTATGAATTTGTCTAGGTTTGTTTGAGCAGCTTGGCCCCATACAGCAATACCATAAGTTATGTAGGGCTGGATCAAAGACCGATATATGCTTAGTAAGGTATCAGTGGGAACGAAGTGTCTCAATCTTGAAATAATTCCAAGAGATGCCTGGGCAGGCAAGCCTGATGTATAAACTGCACCCTAACCCTAACCCTAAATTTATTTTAATTTATAGGATAAAGTTAAAAGGAAAGAAAAGGAAAGATAGAAGATAGAACTAGAGTTATTATAATACGTTGAAAAATTACAGAATTACAGAATTACGAGCCTATTATACATTCATCTTGCTTAATTTATTAACTAGAGTAGGTGTGTCAACATAAGTATCCTCCAGTTCCAAAATATGTAAAAGGAGCTGATGTAAAGAATCTTTAAATTTAAGTTTAGAGAGTATTCGGATACTTTGAGGAATACTGTTCCAAATTCTTGCACCAAATATAGAAAATGAATGCTTTAAGTGATTTGTCCTGGAGTACTTAATGTTAAAATTACCTATCTCTGAAAACCTAGTATTATAGCTATGCACTTGTGCAGGATAAAGAAATAAATTAGAAATGTTTGCCGGCAAAGAATTGTTAGAAACGTCATGCATAATAGTGCAAACTGACTTGCAGTATTGAAAGTTAAGCGGGAGGATATTATAGTGAATAAATAATGGGATCGCATGAGATCTGTATGGAGCAAAGTGTATTAAACGAAGAGCACGTTTTTGCAAGATTATTAATTTGTCTAGGTTTGTTTGAGCAGCTTGGCCCCATACAGCAATACCATAAGTTATGTAGGGCTGGATCAAAGACCGATATATGCTTAGTAAGGTATCAGTGGGAACGAAGTGTCTCAATCTTGAAATAATTCCAAGAGATGCCTGGGCAGGCAAGCCTGATGTATAAACTGCACGAGATCAGTTTCATGAAATGAGCTTGGGGAATCGGTTCGTCAAAGTAGACAGTCTCTCCATTCTTTTTCGTGACAATTGTTAGAACAACCATTTTTATATTGGATGGATATAACAGTTTTCATAATGGATGACCTCCAACCAACGACAGCTCAAATAGCCAAATCAAAGAAAAGCGCGTGGACAGAATTGACAGCACAGTTTCCGAACGCGGACAAAAGCCAATTCTTTGCTCAAGTATAGTCTGATGGCAAAGGTAACATTACAGGATCTGAAATGTTTTTGAAGGGAGGCCATAGCGTGTTTGGATCGGACAGGAAATATTGGAGCCCGCAAATGAAGGCCGCGCTCGGTTTGAAAGGTGTGGAAGGGTTTCCATATCAACTGTCGCCGCTGAGAACAGAAAAATCGCTGCCAATTCCCGCAGTAGATTTCACTGAAGCAGCACCAAGCCTGAAGAAAATCTTCAACAACCCGATAAACATTTACGTGACACCAGATTCTTTATTTGTGGTGAAATTGAGGGAAATATGTCAACAAACAAGAATAAGGCACAACTCCGAGGCAGAAGCAAAACGCTGGCTAGGAGGGCCGCATTTGGACTATTGGCCGCAGCAGCTCAACTTCGCCGTATTTTGCGCAACGCAAGGCTGCGGAATTTCAAGAGAAATCTTTGACAGCGGCCTGAATCTTTCTCCGCAAGTTCGGGCCTTCTACAGATTTCACGTGTATTTTACAGTCAGGAGAATTTTGTTCCAGATGGGAGGTATTCAGAGCATAAGCGCCCTACCCGGAGACCCAACATTCAATTTATCAGGCAATCGTTACGACATGGCCTCGTACAAATGGATATGCGCAGAGTTCGGGATAGACCCAACAAGCGATTTCCGGTTCACAAGCAGAAAAAAACACGGCCTGGGCGACGTATACATCGGCGTGTCAGGGCACGGGGCAATGAAAATGGGGGCGGAATATCTAGGAGGGTTTTACAAATTCGCCGATGAAGGGGGGAAAGCAAAAGATGGAAACTTGCTAGCTTTCATTGAGCTCGATGGTGTGGCATTTAGCCAGTATGACTGGTTCGCGCAAAAAAAAACATCAGGTTTGACACAAGCGGGGCTTGCACGCATTAACCAGTCGATTGAGGCCTTCGTTTACTGCATCTTGGGCGCGCAAGTTAATGTTAGGAGCAGCATAAAGAAGAAAAAATAATTGGGGCAGGTGGGAGAGCAAAAGAGGCGCAGACGGAGTTCTTTACTCTTATGGAAGACGCTATTAGGCAGCCAGATTTGGCAAAGAGTGTGCAAAGGTATCACCTCGCGGTTGATGAAGCGAAGGTCAGGCTGAATCTTGCAGTGTGCCCTGGAGCGTGGTTGATGCTGGCGACAATGATCATCAACACGAAAAGCACGGTTGGATATAACAACAGACTGAAGCAAGCAGTTCCAGGAATGAAGCTAGGCGTGAACAACGACGTAAATTCAGGAACAAAAAAAGTGGGCATACGACTGATGGAAGGGGGGCCATCAAAAATCAACCCGCCAAACAGCCATCCGATCCACAAAGCGGCGCAGCCGAAAGATAAACAAATTTCAAAAAAAGAAACTGTTTCAGAAAAACCGCCGCCGCAGCATGAAATCAACAAAACCACCTTAATTGTTGGCGTAGTCGGAGTTGTTGCCCTGATATTTATGGCGATGCGTTAGCCTCGCCTTTTGAGATACTTTTCAAAAATAAAAACAACCGCCGCGAGAATAATTAGCCAGGTGTGCTCGGCTAGATAGCCGATTGCCTGTCCGGCAGTTTTTAAAAGGAAGCTGACGACAGCTCCGATCAGCCCAGGCAGCGCAGAAGCGGCTTTTGCCCCAACCGCTTTAAGACCATTTGCCAATTGTTTGCCCATGGATTTCAAAGCATTGGTGATTGCCCCAATAACCGCCTAATAGTGACACCGGCGGCGATAAAGATTGATGCCACCGTCACGCCACATTTTTTAAAGATCTCGCGAACTCTTTCTCAGAGAGGCATGTTAGCTTCTCTTTCTGCGATCTGGGTTTGAAGTCGCGCGATCTCTTCATTTCTAGCCGCAACTCTTTCTTCTGCGGCTTCTTTATCAATTGATAATGCCATCTCTTCTTGAATGATCGCCTGGTCATCTTCGTTTAGCCGCAGAAGATGGCTTTCCTGCTCTTTCAAAGTATCAAAAGTTTTTGTGCTGTTGAGCCTTTCTTCCATGGTATTTCTGTTTCTTTCTTCTTCAGAAATACTTGATTCAAGTTGGTCGATGGTTTCCAGTTTTTTTTGAAGATCTCCTCTCTCCTTTTGCTTGGTTTTCAATTCTTTTTTCGAATTTTTTACAAGTTGTTCTTTCATTTTTATTTCTGCTTTATTACCTGCCCCTTGGTCATCTTTAAGCTGATCGATCTTGGCCTGCTCTTTATTCACCCTTTCATTCAGAGTTTGTATCTCTTCATCTTTGTTTCTTGAAAGTTTTTCAGAAGTTCATAAATCTTTCAATTCTTTTTGCTTTTTTCTTATGTCTGCGGATGTTTTTTGTATTATATCTCTTGCAGGCGGCCCTAGTTTGCTTTTGACAAAAGCCTTGTCTAGGAAGCTTTTTTTGTAAGTCGCTGCCATCAGCTAAAACTATTTTTGTCTCTCCGCCTTTGGGCCCAAAAACAACAATATCCATTGGGTTTTTGGTAGAGTAACTTATTATCAGGCCATCAACATTAGCATTGGGAAATCTTTTTTTGATTAATCTTTTCACTCGACTGATTTGTTCTTCTTTGTCCTCTAGGCTCAATGGGTTTTCAATTTTATCTGGAATTTTTGTTGTATCAATAATTCCAGTTATTGGGTCTTCTCTCAAAGCACCAAGCCAGCTTTCAATTTCTTCGGTTGATAAAAGAGGGGTTCTTTCATTATAAGAAGGATCAGGCAGCCCGCTCTGCGCGCGCATCTTTTTCATTTCATATTGTTCTCTGCTTTGATAGGGTGTTGACCCCGCGCCAGGCACGAACGTCCCGGTTGTGTTGGCTTTTTGATCGTCGTTGTCAATCTGATAGTCAAGAACAGGATCTTTCGTAGCCAAATTCGCCACCTTCTGTCATTTATTTATAAACAGGTTTAGAAATTATATTCCTTCATTCATATACCATGTGGCAAGATGACCTTCTACCAGAATACAGCAAAAAGATAATGCTCGCCGAGAAGGCACTGCGGGCTGTCAAGCGCATAACTTTCAACCCTTCCGAAGCAAACCCAGGCGAAACTATGTATGTTCACGTCCCCAAGCTGAACGAGAACGAAGTCCTTGTGCCTAACTCTTTGGCCCTGATATTTAATATCGAACTTTCTGGGGGGCACGAGAACAACTTCCTTGTCCAGAACGTCTCGCAAGCACTAGTGGACAAGCTTGTTGTGAAGTTTGAAGGCACTATTTTGGAAGAAACCGTCGGCCATGACATACACAAAACGTTCAGTGATCTTGTCTTGCCCGGAGAACAACGAGAAATCATGGTGCCCGAGGGTATCCAGAGCGAAGATTTGTGCAAGATCCGCTCAAATTCAAAAGACAAAAAAACATCAGGCGTCGAAGCCGAAAAAAAACTTAACGAAGTTTACGGCGCCAAATATCGAATCAATCTGGACCACCAGATCTTGACAGACCACGGAATTTTCTACCCCCAGGCGTTTAACAGCGACCTCATATTTGAAGTGACCCTCGCGCCAGCCAGCCAAGTGGTCAGAGGCTCGGACACGACCAAGCTGAAATACAAGCTGAATAACATCCAGCTTCAGTATGAAATGATCCGAAGTGAGTATCTTGCAGAAGAGGCAGCCAGAATTTACATCAGCGGCAAAGAGTTTTATACGACCACGTGATCCGAGATAAAGTGATCCCGATCGACAGAGGAACAGAAAAGAGAATAAACGTCAAAGTCAACACCCAAAGACGGTCATTGAAGGGGATCCTCTTGCTGTTTATGGAGTCGTACACCCCGGGGGCAAGAGATTCGGAAAAATACATCTTCCCGGACATCAAGAAAATCAGCGTTACGATAAACGGCTCGCCAAACATGCTGTACAACAACGGCATCGAAAGTCGGGACATTTGGAGTGAAGTGAGCCGCTTCTTCATGAAAGAAAAACACAAACCCCAGTTCATGACTCTTCAGAAGTTCTACACCGACAACAAGTTCGGGCTTCTGATCGATCTGCGCTCCATGGCCAGCCAAGAAATGCATGGCAGCGGCACCCGCCTCGTGAACACAACAGACGGCGTGCAGCTGGAAATCGAGAGAGACGCCAAGGGGTCAGGAACTGTAAACTGCCATGTTTTCATAATCGCTGACTCACAGTTTAGACAGGGGGAACCTTTGCAGCTTTGAATTTATATGCAGTATTGAAAATGGATCCTGACAACATCCCCTTCAACGCGCTAATAGTCGAGCCGACCAACTCTGGCAAGACGCATTTTCTTGTGAATCAGCTCTGCGGCCCATTCCGCGGCAAGTTTGATTACATCGTGTTAATCTGCCCAACCTTCGCCCATAACAGAACGCTGTACCGGTTTGCGGAGAGAGATCCTTGGGTGTATGTCATCATCTGTGAGCAACACCAAGTTGAAAGTTGGCTGAAAGCGGCAAGTTTTTATTTCAAAGGCGACAACACCCTCATAATCCTTGATGACTGCGCTTCATCAAAAGATGTGAAAGATCGCACTGGGGAGCTTGTAAAACTCGCCTTTTCAGTTCGGCATGTCGGCATCAACGTTTGGGTGCTGGCCCAGCAGCTATCGAGCATCGCGAAGCCTTTCAGAGAGAATTTGGCGGCAATCATTCTCTTTTACACGCATCGGCGAAAACTACAAAGGCAATCTTCGAAGAATACGGCGGCGGCCATTCATACAAAGAAATCAGTCAGATGATTTCAAGGCTGAAAGAGCACAAGTTTGCATATCTGATTCTTTCACTGCGGCACCCTTACCGAATTGAAGAAATGCAGTATTAAGGCATGATGGAGCAACAATAGACGCATTCCGCTAACGTGTTTACATCCTTGTTGCCACCCAATTCAGATCACGTGATGATTCATTTGGGAGGATACAATTGTTCTGTTTGCATGTACCCTCATGCAAGCAGTTACGCGTAGCAAATTGCACAATTGTAACCTCCCAAATGAATCATCACGTGATCTGAATTGGGTGGCAACAAAGATGTAAACACGTTAGCCGAATACGTCTATTCGAAGAAGCCGAAAAAATCTTGAACTGGCAAGAAATGACCTCCCGGGAGAACGTACAAATATCACGGAATCCAATGCCGCGGTAAAAACTCTTGCGACAAACCAATAAGTGTCATCACACTCGAGACGAAAGATGGCGTCAAAATGTATTACGCGCCAGCTTCTTTGTACTGGGAGCTTATCAGACAGGCAAAAACTTCTTACATCAGGTATGACGGTTTGCAAAATTCAACATGTGGGTATCAATATCCCGTTTTCAAGTTTGCAAATTGAAACAAAAAAAAAAAAATTATATAATGGCCGAACAAAACGATCACTTATTGACTGATGTCATGAAAATGCTTGAAGTCGAGCCTGCACAGCCCATCGTGGCGGGCCCTGACATTCCAGCGCTCTGTGAGCAGCTTGCCATTCTGGTTTCCACAGGCAAATGCAAAGAAGCAATAGGCATGCAGCTGACACACGATCAGGTGAAGCAAATGTCAGACAAAGATGTCATGAGGGCCCACAAAAGGTACGAGACCTACGTTGGTGCCAAGACCACAGAAACCCTTATTGACAGCTTTCTTTCATTCGCCACAAAAGCACTTGGCGTAGTGGTGTGGCTCAAAGATGCCGAAGCCCTGCAGAATGAGCTGAAAAATGACTACATCATCACGAAAGAGATGTCCACACTGTCTGGTGGGCTTGCGTTGAGATGCGGCCGGATGCTCGCAACCTCGTTCCCAGGGTCTCTCATCTTACCGCCTAGGGCGAGCGAGGAGAGACCCTGGTCTGGTCTGGTCACGTGTATCCCAGAATCTGGGAGGTTACAATTAAATTGTTGAAGGGAGGGGCGCCCTAGTAGGAATTTTGTCTATACGTAGCCTACGGGAGTGCGAAATATGTTGTCGCCAAAATAAACCAGGAGCGGCGGTGACATTTTGCCAACGCCGAGGAGAATTTATCCATCATTTGGTAATGGAAATCAAAGTTGCTGTAGGTTGTGTGGTCTGGTTCAGCCTGGAACGTTATATATTGTGAAAATCTCTCAAGAAGGCAAAAGAATATATTGAGCGCCGCCGCCAAGGCTGCGTTTGGAAGATCTTTGAGTCATCCTGCGGATGTATCAGAACCACGTCTAAATGGAGGTCTTACGAGCGGTGATTAAATAATTTTAGAATATTCAGGGTCTTGATCACTGAAAGCCGAAGTTACTTTGAAAGGAGCGAGACAGTGAAAGGATTTACTGAGGTGTCATTGCGCCGTTGGCGCTGAACTTTGCAGAACACGAAGCTTGGTCGCGGTCGGCTTTTCGCCCTCGTTGCTGATAAACTGAATTTTTTTTCGGCCGAAGGGAGGCTAGAAAAAGAAAAATGCAGTTTTTATTGTGTCCTGTATAATAAATCAATGTACGTGATGGGCCTAAGACTCCAATGCTCCGAGACAACCGTCTCCAACTGTGCATTTGCCATTCTATTTTAATTTTCACAGTTCTGACACCTCAGTAATTTACCCTCTGCTTATACTTTGTTTTTGCTCGTTTCTGTTGTAAGATATGATTTAAGGTTTTAAGTATAGGCTCTCCAGGGACAGAGATTAATACACTTCGTGCGGAAATATTGCTTATTTGCATTGTATCTATATTGTGACGCCGGACCCGGCTATTCAGACTATAGGACTGTTCGCAAGCACAGTTTGTTGCGTGTTAATCACGAATACCATATTTACCTTTGACCAGCTTTTCTAGTCAGACTACCGTAGCTTTACTTCGAGAAAGCTGTGCGTTTGTCAAAAGACAGTCTTATGTTTATTTTTTGTATCAACCTGATCGCGCGCATTTAAAGGAGAAACAACGATTAATGACTATCACTTTGGAATAAAATTGGTCTGCACAGGGTCTGCTCGACGTCCACAGTTCATATAAACTGTCCATAAATCCAACGGATACGACGACAACAGCATCACAACCACGATTAATTGTCTCAAGAAAGACTTGCCTAACCTTTAGATAAACGTCGGAATAGACACTGTTCAAAATTTCAACCCGAAGGCTACTTTTCAACATCGCGTGTGATGGCGGTGACGTGACAGCGCGACAGCTCAACGCG
>CAXHUQ010001172.1:67400-74900 GCA_964020085.1 Micromussa lordhowensis
ACAAACTGCCTGATTACAGAGGACCCCTCCCTGATGTTCTCAATTGTCACAGTAGCACGTGACCAGACCAGACCAGGGTCTCTCCTCGCTCGCCCTAGGCGGTAAGATGAGAGACCCTGGGAACGAGGTTGGGATGCTCGCAGTCGCCAACGCATTTCTGATAACAGCAAAACATGTTGATTTCAGTGCTGAAGAGAATGCTGAGCAAACTGCTGAGAAAACTGCTGAGCAATCTTCAGTAACTGCTGAATAATTGCTGAGCATTACTCGGCAATTAAATTTTTTTTTTCAGCAAATATATCATGGCTGATTCAGACACAACCCAACCAGTGACATCACAAAAAGTGGAATCACAAAAAGTGGAATCACAAACACCCGCCAAAAAGCCTGAAAAAAAACCAAAACGGGTGGCAGCCGGCAGAGCAATCGCTGAGAAAACGAGACTTGCTCGCGAGGCGCAGAAAAAGGCTTTAGATGAGGCCAAGGCCATTATTGCAAATAACAACATTCAGGAAAAAAAGACCCCTGAGAATGTTGAGACAACAACACCTGCCGCTGAGGCTCAGGCTGCAAATAATAACATTCAGGAAAAAAATGCCGATCCTGAGACAATTCTAACAACAACACAATGACTGAGTGTCATCAGCATTTTTCTTTCAATGGTCAGAATCTACTACAAACGAAAAGAGATAAAAGCCGTTTTCACCCCTCCAGTCAAGGCCAAAAAAAGAAGAAGGAAGAATTAGAAATATGGATTGAATTACCCACCAACGATGGCAATTGAAAAAATATTTTTTTAATATAACTATGTCTGACAACAAGCTTGTGAAAACAATCATGGACGCTGCAACTCTGACCGGCCTGGCCGCTGACATCGGCTGGATTGCGAAAAAGGTCGTGAAAGAAAACTTCACACAAGACCCTAGCAGCAACGTGATGAACTATGCCAAGTTCACCGCTGAAATGGCCGGCAGCATCGCGCTGAAACAGTATCTCCAAGACCAGAAGATTCTTCCTGATTAAAAATATAATCTTTTCATAAAATGCTGCTCTCATGGTCCCCCCGGCCTTTTTTATTCCATGGCGTCATGGGAACAAAAGCATATTTGGACGCAACCTAGGCCTGACGCGTAGTCAGAATATTCTTCCGGTTTGAAAAAAAATAACTTTTTTTATAAAATGGCTAGCATTGCGATGATGATTGGGGGCGCAGTTCTCAACGCGGCAGCTTTCACTGGCGGCAACTATCTCGCCAAATTTTTGGCCGGTGACAATGGCAAGGCCGTGTTAGACGAGAAAACACGGCATGACAAGGCCCTGGAGGCTCATCAGTCAGCAATGGCAAAATAGTCACGCGAGCGAACACAGCTGCTTGACTGGATCAACACCAATGAAGAAATCAAAGAACACGCACAGAAAAACTTCACAAACACCGATTACGCGTACAAGCTCTACAACCAGGCCCACCCCGACCAGAGACTGACTCTGCCCGAAGCGCCGAATTTCTCGGACATGTACCAGCCAAGCGAGCTGCAAAAACAGGGAGAGCTTCTTTTTGTCGGCGGTGGCGCGCTCGCACTTACGTACGCGGCTTTTCGTTTCCTTTGAACTTTTTTTTGTCGTAAAAATAATGGACGCCAAGCTGGCCAAAATCTACTACAGCCCCCAGGGCTACTGGAAGGGGGTCTCTGCCATAAAAAAATTGGCAGAAGCTGCGAAAGTTCCTGAAGACGCTGCCAAGCGGTGGCTCATCAAACAGGCTCTCTGGCAGATCTATTTGCCTGCACCGCGATACCCTCCTCGCCCGAAATTTGACGTGTCGGCGCCCAACTTGGTCCATCAAGCGGACCTTCTTTTTTTACCTCATGACAAGCTTCCTCGTGGAAGAAAAATTTACAAATACACGTTGACTGTTGTTGACATTGCCAGCCGTTACAAAGAAGCGGAGCCACTTACCTCTAAGGACTCTGAAGAGGTTGCGAAAGCGTTCCAGTCAATTTACAAACGCGGCCCTTTGACTTGGCCCCAGATGTTGCAGGTTGACCCTGGACGCGAGTTCATGGGCGGGGTTTCGAAAGAAATGGAAAAACACGAAACTTACATCTGCCGCGGCGGCACTGAAATTCACAGAGATCAGGCAATTGTCGAGCGTTTCAATCTCACGCTTGCTGAGCGTTTGTTTGGCCATCAGTATGCCGTGGAGATGCTTCTGCCTGAGGGCAAACGTTCAACTGAGTGGGTGAAAAGACTTCCTGATGTTGTCAGCGCTCTGAACAATGAGGTTTTTTTTTTTTTTTTTGTGACCAGCATTATTGGTAAAAAACCCGCTGTTGTGATCAAAGAAAAATCGGTCTCCTCATTGCCAACAAAGTATAACAGGCCTGTTGGATCAAAAGAAAAAAATACCCCCTCTTGTCAATGTGAGGTATTTGTCTCAGCCCGGCGAACTTGAGGGTGGTACCAAAAGGGCCACTGATCCAATCTGGTCTCTGAAAGTTCACCAGATTGAAAGAAATGTCATGAAACCTAATGAGCCTGTTATCTATTATTTGTCCGACGGGCCCAAGCGCGGGTTTGTTTGTGAAGACCTGTTAGTTGTGCCGCCTAATACGCAGCTGCCGCCAGCCTGAAATGCCCATATGCCAGGGTTTGTATGCCGTCATCTGCTATCCATCGCTTTGTATCAAATGGTGATAGCGAGATCTTGTTCATGCACATTCCGTACATTTCGTGGCCCTCGCTCCTCAAGATTTTCATTTTGTGCATGAACTGCCTCCTTTCAAAGAGCGCTTCTTTGTAGTGCTCGTGCGTTATCTCTTTCTCAATCACATTTTTTTCACGCCCTTCGCCTTCTTTTCATTTTTTTTGCCCTCTTTCAGGACAGAGTACATCTTCGGTCTTATCGCAACGACTTCTTCTATCGCCAAACCTCCGCACTCATCTTTCATCTTGCCTAAAACCTTTTTGTTTCTGTTGTCGTAGAGCGGATTGTCTTTGGGGTAGTTGCTTGTGTCATACAGCCATGAGTGTTCCTTCATGTCTTTGTAAACATCTTCTGTCTGGATGTTCAAGATCAGGCTGTCTGTGTCTGTGTAGACCAGCCCACATTTGTGGGCGTATCTAGCTTTCAAGTAGTTGTAGTAAAAGTCGTACATCAAGATCTTGCTGTTCTCGAGAATCGCCATGCCTGTGTACACGGGCTTGTTCAGCACCAGCTTTGTTTTGCGCATGCGTATGCCTGCCATGTCGTTTCCAGAGATGAATCTGTCAAAAGATGGACTTGACAGCAGCTTTCGGATCTTATCATTTTCCCAGTCTCTCACTATCTTCACGTCAACACGGTTTCTCAGGTTCTCCATCGTCTTGCCAAACACTGAGTTGTTCATCAGCTTGTAAAAGTCCGTTTCAAAATCGCTCTTTGCTTGCTTCCGAAACTCCATGTTCATCCTGATGTACGGCTCCATCCACGGCTCTTGGTCAAACTCTATCACTTGGTGCACTTTCTTCAGCCGCATGCCCTGCCTGAGGTAGAACTGCAGGTTGCTGTAATGCGTCACATACTTTTCTTTGTCTTCCAGCGTCAGTACCAGCTTCTCTGTGTTTAGCATGGTTAAATCTAAGTCGGCCATCAGCCGCTGCTGGTATTCTGACATATTATCTGTGCCTATCACCTTCTTTTCTGGCGCGAGCGGGTAGTCATTGTGCCAGTCATGCAGCTCTTCTGGGTACTCAAGATCCACTTCCAGTATCCAGCCTTTCTTTGAATTGGGCCTCATTTTCATGATCTGCTCTTCTTTCGGCATTATGTGCTTCCAGTGAAAGCCGCTCTTCGGCAAAGGCAGGCTCATTGCCCATCCGTAGAGGTTGTTGGCATCAAGATATGTGATGTAGTTTGTTGGTTGGGTTGGGTCGTATCCTTCGACTCGCGGGTTGTTTGTTGTTTGCGTACCTCTTGCTTGCCATTGATATGCCGCCCCTCATTCCCCTCTCGATCATCAGATGCATGTCCAAGTCCGTCAGCAGCTCTAGCTCGGCTCCTGTCTTTTTCAGCAAAGCGTCCCAACTCAAGCCCGGCGTGGTGTAATAATGCGCCAGATCCAGCCCGTATTTCTCCTGGCAAACCTTTCTGAAGTTTTCAAACACGTCTGCTAAAAGCAGTGTGTCTGTGGCTACGTAGAGGTTGTGATAATCGCCAAGATTTCGGCAGCCAAATTTCTCCCAGACTTTCTTTGCATGCCCATACTCTTCATCTGTTATTCCCTTGCCACTCAGTAGAACTTGAGTAGAACTTTTCTTTCTCCGGCAGTTGAGCTTCGTGAAACCTTTCAAACGAGTCCATGTACTCGTATGGGTAGACGCCTTTCTTCAGCAGCAACTGCCGCTTGTTTTCTTCTGGCATCAGTTTTTTCATGATGGGGAAGTCATCGGTCCCCTTCACCAGCTTGTCAAGGCTGCTCAGCAGGAAATTCACGCTGTCGATGAATCTCAGGTTTCCAAGTGAAAATGAGATGTATTTTTCGGTGTTTGTCGGGATACATTTGATTTCTCCCTGAACCCTCGCCATAGCTTGCATCAGCAGGTGGCCGTCGTATCCTTTCAAGTTGTGAAAGATGACTGGTATTGGCATTGTTTTCGGGTTTAGTTTGAGCTTGAAGTTGCACTCGTTATGGGCGGCGCCTCGATATTTTCCTGTCATGTGATCGTGGTCTCTCACTGAATCTTTGAAGTTGGGCACAAGCAGTGGATCTGCACAGAACAGGCATGTTTCCTGAGTTTTTGCGATCCATTGATCGATTGCGTCTTTTGGCCGTCTCCTTTCGTGCGGCACGTATCTATTATTTACCGCCTGGTGATAGCATCTTCTGTGGCTTTGACCGCTGTATTTTTTTGTATCAGGATCATACACCGCCATCGAATCTAGATAGAGGTCTTTATACAAGCTTTTGTTGCAAATATGGCATTCTCCGGCATTCCTGTATTTTTGCCAGTCTTATTTGTCATGACAAGCGGCTTTTTGTTTTCCATGTCTTTTCGCATTTCCCTTTCATGATTCTGAAGGTGTCTCAGAAATATGAAGGCTGCATCTTCGCCCCTGTAAGTATATGGGCCAAAAGTCTGCCCATCACTCCTCACTATCACATAAGAAAAGCCGCATGGCTCATGCTTCTCTGTTTTTATTGTAAAGCTATGTTTGTTGTCTGGCTCACATGTGGCTATCTTTCTTACTAGACATTCAAAGTCTGCATAAACCACATAGGGCGCTTTCATCTGCTTGTGGTAGTTTGTGAAAGACATCTTGTTTTCGCCTTGTTTCGGCATGTCCGTTCTTGTCGGACTTTTCATCAGCCCTTTGCACTCTGGTTTGTGCCTTTCGAGCAAATCCCTTCTTGAATAGCCCTGAAGGCAGCGTTCGCAGAAATCCTTGCTGTTAGAATTCTTGCTTTGGTCAAACAATAGAGCTGATAGTCTTTTAACAAGGCTGTAGTGCGTGTTTTCGCCCTTCTTTGTTAGAATTAAGTTGATTCTTGGTATTTCGCCCCCTTTTTCACTGAGCCTGTGCACGACTACTTCCTCTTTTTCCCATCCGAACACGTTAATCGCGAGATTCTGATTCTGCCTCTCTAACCTATCAATCTGTGAAACGGGCGTCGGAAAATCAATGCCGGTAAAATTTAGGCTGTCTTCTGTTGGGTAGCTCGATGTCCTTCTCATCTCGCCATTTGGTCGAAATAGCGCTGCACGAATTGCCCATCTCAGGCATTCGTTGTCTCTGTTTTGTATGTTAAGAACCACTTTCTGGTTTTTCAGCTTTGTGGGCAGATCCATGTAACTTCCGCCGCGCATTGGTTGGTATCGCGCTACGTTAATGAAAGCTTCCAAAATTTTGTCCATTATCCATCCCGAGCCTCTTTCAGACCAGGCCTCTATCTCGCCCTTAACCTCGTCAATAAACTGATTCAACGTTGGAGTTAATATATCCTTATTGTGTTCATTCAAGATTACTGGCCGCATCCGATTGAAATAATGGTCCATTTGTTGGAGTTTTTCATCTCGAATCATATAAAATCTCACAAGAAGGCTAAATTGTATTTTAACGCTCGACTTAATCCTTGCGAACGTTAATAAATGAAATTTTCGTTTTTTGAAAAAATTTAAACAAATCTTTGTTTTTCCTTGTGGGCTGCATTTTCCACACGCGGAGCCATTCATTAAAATTGTTTCTTACAATTTCAAAACCGCCCCTTATGCTGGGGCTAATTGGAGTTGGGAGCCCTTGATTCTCCTCGATAGGGCCATAAAACATTTCAAGAACATCTTTCGAAAAATTTGCAGCAGCCATTGCTTTCTATAAGGTCTGCACATTTCTTCAATACAAAAAATAATTCTATGTCACAAAACAAGAACTCGTTTATCTACCACACACATATATGATGAGGGGTTCTGTGTCAAATTTGAAATTCAATTCAGTAAAACAGCTACTATTTTACGATGGGCAGGAAATAATTGCAGTTCCAGATCCTTATCGTGCAACCCCAAGCTCAACCCTTCAGTGCCAGTACAAAGTGTGGTTAAGCGGGGTGACAGAAAGCATCAACTCGACTCAGCACCCCAAAGTATCGAGTAAGAGAAATAACTGGTTCGATTTTTGAGTAAAGCATCCAATAGTTTGGTGAAGTAATTTCCTCTTTGTAATGTGGGAATCTGGCGTTAAAGTAATAAAATAGCTCAAATACATGAAACAATGTGCTGTTACCCCCGACATGCCAGGTTTCCTTGCGCTAAGTGACATTCGTGCGAGTAGTGTGTTTATTCGCCACGGAGTCTATAAAGGCGGAACAGACTTAACCTTTGCCCAAAGGAAGCTATACTATTTTCTGAGTGCGCATTGCATCGGTCTTTCTCTTCTGTGACATAACTGTATTCACATTTCCTTGCAGGAAAGTGGGCGAGAATTGAACGATTTGACTGTCCCGTTCAATTTTTACGCCTGATGTTGAAGCGGTTGAAAAGCGCATTTCTGAACAAAATAGATGAACACCCCCACTGGAGACCACCTGTTTAGAAAAAAAGACGCACCAATTTTCATGGAAGTGCTTCATGCAGGAGGAGGTAAAAGCAGTCTTTAATGACAGCTCCACCCTCTTGACCTCTACAAAATCTTTCAGGAGAGAGGAGGAAGTTGAAAACTGCAATCCAGTTCGACTCACTGATATGTCCGCTATCGCCCAAGCAAAAGCAAATGCATCAGGGCTTACTGGCCAACAGAGCCAGCAACCGACATACAGGGCATCGTTGGTGGTCGGCTATGGCGAGGGAAGAGCAACACGTGAATTCGAGTTAATTTGGTGGCCAGACATTTATACCAACCAGCTAAGGGGAACACTTGCTCTCCTCTTCTACGTGAGAAAAGTTACATTTAAAAATTGACAATCCTTAAAAAACATTTTATGCTGATAATATTTTAAGTATTGCAACATTTTAAAAATTGGCCATTTCAAG
>CAXHUQ010001172.1:84900-94900 GCA_964020085.1 Micromussa lordhowensis
GCTCCTCAAATCAGTCGTCCCTTACACTTTCCTCCCCAGATAAACCAGGTGGATCGCACATTTTCCATTCAGATTCTAGCGACCTTGAGTTTGATTTCTCTGACAGTGAACGGACAGAAGCCTTCAGCGAAATTCGAGAAGTTCAAGGTATGAAACCCTTCACGAATGCTGTTTACATGTAAGACATTTTAGGTTATGGAAGTGCCACCCATGGTCATTGGTGGATTTCACTGAACTTTATATGAAGTACTCCGGGGGACTCCCTTGTGTGGCTTTTAGAAAACAGTCCTAAAAAATGAGTGCTGATTAGTTATGAATCGTGTTTCTATTTAACAATTATGCACAATGCACAATTTGATGTTAGGAACCACCAAGAAAATGCTTAAAATCTGGAAAGAAGAAAACTTGCTCAGTGAAAAGGAATTTAGCCACCTTCAAAAGAGGATCAATAAGCTAAAGGTACCATCCAGTATCGGTTGAATTCCATCTAAAATAGCATCAAATTTTAAAGGTTTCACTGCTGATCAATTTAAAAATTGGGCAGTGGTGTTTTCAACCTTTGCATTAAAAGATGTCCTTCCAGACAGACATCTACAGTGTTGGAAGCTGTTTGTTAAAGCTTGTAGAATATTGTGTTCCACAGTGATACTAACATCTCAAGTCAAACTTGCAGATGATCTCCTTTGTCAAACTGTTGAGAATTGATATGGTTCATCTGTCATCACACCGAACATGCATCTTCACTGTCATTTGTGTGAATGTGTACTTGATTATGGCCCTGTTTATGGCTTCTGGTGCTTTTCATTTGAACGCTATAATGGAATCTTAGGATCTCTACATGTCAACAACCGTCAAATAGAGGTACAGTTGATGAGGAAATTTCTTGAACGACATCAGCTTGGAAGCATGTCATGGCCAGGAGAATTTAGTGGATTTAGAGAAATGCTATTAGCAACTGACAAAGGATCTCTGGCAATAACCAAGAAGAATAATCTTTCTCCAGCTGAATATAAAGAGAGTGCTAGGGTTAAAGGCTTCACTGGAGTTAATCTCTTTCATTTATCATTTGTGAACAAACACTTTATTCAGGCCCTCCCTCCTTACAAAGAGGTTTACATGGCTGATGATGAGGTTGATGCCTTAACACAAATGTACAGCTTTTTGCACAAGGAAGACAGCATTGTTTATGTTCCAAAGTTTACACGTCGGTTTTCCCAATTGAAGTTGTATGACCAGAAACTTGACTCACGGTACTCAAGAAGTGAAAGGTCAGCCTGCATTCTTGCCCGATGGTACGGTGCAAATGGACTGGACACTAATTCAAAGGATTTAAGACCAGGTGAGCTTTGCAATTGACAAGTTTACATTACTAGATGTATCTTACATGTAATAGTCAATACATGATCATTGTGCCTTCTGATTACATGTAGAAGGCACAAGAGAACCAATGTTTCCAACCTAAATTTAGCCTGGAAACATTGGTTCTCAGGCAGTTAAATTTATTTTCAGTTAATAAGCTCTTAAATAAACAAGCAAATATGTTTTGAAGTAAACAAGAATTTGGTAAAAATCAGAACCGGTTGGAGGGAGACCAGGGCCGCGTTGTGCAAAGCCCAATTAAGCTAACCCAGGGTTGGCAAGAATAATTCTTGCCAACCCTGGGATAGCTTAATCAAAATTATTTTGATTTCAGTTTTGCAAGTTTTCGGAGAGGCTTTCTGTTTATATTGTTTGGCCTTCTCTTTTGAATTTGAATAATTTCACACTAAGCAAAAAATGCAATGTAGGAAGCAAAAAACATTTTTATACAAGAAAAATTAATACTTCGGTTAAGTTTTAATCCTGGGTTAGCATTAACCGGCTTTCAAACAACTCTGCCCAGGTCTGTTATGCAGCTCATGATTAGAATGAGTTACTATTCTGTCTAGAAATACAGCAGTACTGTAGTCTGTTAATAGACCCTGATGTATTAAAGTCAATCTATTTCTGCTCATGATTCTGGAGAGTTTTTTCTTTAGAATGTGATAAATGTATTTCGAGTTATCAAGAGTAAATTTGAAAAAAAAAGTGGGAGAAAAATCACTCACAAGTTAGCGAGAAGGGTTAGTTCTTAGTTACATGTAGACTACAGTCTGGTCTTGATAACATCATTTTTTCTGCTACATGATTAATGAGTGTCCTTAAGGCATGAGTGATCAATGACCAAAATTTAAATAAGGGCTGCTATCTTATCAAGGCCCCATTTATGTGGTACCCAAGACAAATCTCCCCTCAAGTTAGTTATGAATAATCATGCAGGGTCAACTTTGACTTGGACTACAGAGACAATGTTTTCACATATAATTGCTCCATAAAGTTGACTCATGGAAAGGGTTGTCTTGGGCACCCAAGACCATACAGAACTGTGGCCTTAATATGCATAGAATATGGACTGGTTTCCTTACTAATATAAGACTAATATTGTTTTTGTTGTTGTTGTTTTAATGTAGGAGTTATACAGTACTTCTTCCAGCATACTGTTACCATTCAATCCCCAACTGGTGAAACTGTGGACCTCAAATACACTCTAGCTTGTATTCACTGGTACAAAGTCCACCCAAATGCAAGGTTCTATTTTGGATTACCAATTCAAGTATGCCTGCCTACATTTGAGATTGAATCAGTTGGAGCATTCATGCCAGTGTCAAGGATTGACAGTGTTTGTGTTGTAGCCAACTTGCGTTATGATCTTAAGACTCCCATTGGTAAAGAGAGAGTCACTGTGGCTGTTCCACTTGATGTTAAATTGCATGTATGAAGAACATATAGTACCATATCAAACTTTGATAAAGAACCTTAAATGTGTGGCTTTTAAATCCAACACATGTAGTAATCATAAGTTAAAGAGGATAATGATTTTACTGTGCAAGAACTTCAACCAGGGCTTCTTAGTAGTGCAAACATTACACTGAAAATTAAGCAAAATTTTTATTGTGGTGTTAGTATTTTGTGAATGTCAATATTCTTTGGTACTCTGAGGAGAAAAATAGAAAAATTACATGCTTTAGGGTCTGTTTATGAAAGCAAAGCATAAAAGGAAGTTACTTTCCCATTATTGTTAGGCTAACAACACTATGGTACAGTCTATGCATTTATAATATTTTACAGTAGAAGTGATTCCTTTAATACAAATACACTGTATCTTCTGTTCTTTTTCTTATGAATCTTGAGATTTTTCATTTGGTTATTACTGAGGTTTGCACCATTGTTGTCAGTGAATATACTAATAGCAAATAAATTGATTGTCTTAACATTGTAATATGAACTACATGTATGTGGTGATACTACTGACGGTCAGAATTACGTGTATGACCCAATGATATGTCCTGAATATCTATGATCAACCCTGCAACCCTGGGTTGGGGTCATACATTGACAAAATTAATGAATCAAAGTATTTATGTCACGTATTTCGTGTACGGGTACATATTTGAGTTTTTGGGATCGGAGTTTTCGTGACACCCGGTTAATTTTTCTTCAAAAAGACATAAACCAGTTATCTACTTTCATACAATCATTAATATGCGGTATACTTTCAAAAATATCCACGAAAGACTTCTAACAAGGCGCATTCAACTGAGGGGATTCAAAACATTTTCCTGGTGCGTCGTGAATACTCCAGGATTCTATGGCACCACGATTAAGTATTCAAGACTCAAATATGCTTATTATCGTCAAAGCAGAGAGGGAGAGGGGGAGAATTTCATTTTTCTGCCGCTTGCGATGAACGCTTCAAGAAACATTGGCCGAGAAACGCAAATGGTCTTGCAATTTTCTGAGAGCAAGATTCGGCGCCTCTTAGCAAGGGCTTCATCAAGGATCGTGACAAAACTAAGTGAAACGAATTCTATTGTATACGAAATTTTCCGTAAAACGAGTTTATATGATTCGTGTTTAGAAATTTTAATGAAAACTCGACTCGAAGAAATATTGGTTGGTAAATTGCGTTTAGGCATCTTTATTATTACGCATGCGCTGATGCTTTCGGACTAACAGCAGTAACCACAATGATAGAAAACCACCAGTCGGTCCAAATAAATAGATTTGCAAACATTCACTCGTTACAAGCTGAAGATCGGCGAGAGGCCTCCTATGAGGGTTCCAAGGTTTGCATCAAATACGCGGCAGCGTTAAATGGGTTTGGGCCCGATGCGAGTCCTCCCATGCAACCGTTCTTAGGACATTCCGCTCTCAAGCTTTGCGAAATTGGTGAGTCGCCACCACGTAGGTCGGTGAGATGTAAGGGATGTTCCGTTGCTACTTTTTAGCACTATTTTAACAACGTACAACAGTTTCACATTCAGTAGCCAGGCTGGCATTCGAAAAGAGCCCTGTGATAAGTAGATTGTTAATACTATAATATAATTAAAAAGTTAAAAGACGTTCTCTGGTTAAAAAGTTTTAGAAACTAAGCTTTCGACTGCCAGTCTGCAATCTTTAAAAAGTGAGGAGTAAAAAGCAGAGGTGAAAATATATATCTATAAAAAGGTGAGAAAATAGCGAATGAATATAGATGAATACAATAATGTAAAAGAAAATACTTGTGCGACATGAAAAATGCTAGTAACAAGGATAGGATTACAATAAAATTGAGTATTGTCTTGGGACCTGCTTAGAATTATTGTCTGCCTGGCTGGTAATTGCAGTGTGCCAAGATTCCAACGTTTTTCTTACGCGTGAATTGCCTTTGTCGATGACGCGTGCATTCTCAAAATCAATAGTGAGGCCTTCGAGCCACGCATGGCTGGCAATATTGGAACCACTTTTAAAAACTTTAGTGTTTCGTATGTGTTCCTTTTTTCTAGTGTGTAGGCATCTACCCGTTTCTCCAATATAATTCCATGTGCAGTCCGCACAGGGGATTTTATAGACAACGTTCGTTTGCCGATCTGATGGAGGTCTTGATTTGGGGGACGCAAATTCTTGTTGCAAGGTCTTAACCGGTCTGGTGGTGGCTCGGATGCCGTTGTTGTTGAGAATTCTTGTGAGTGGTTCAGTGACACCTTTGATATATCGAACATCTTAAAGAAGAAATCGACCTCTGAAGTCATTCCTTCCCCTGAAGAGTTGGTGGGAATGTTCTTTAAGTGGACAGATCCACCAGACTCCCAAAATGGCTTCGCAGTCTTACCATATATATATGGAATTATATTGGAGAAACGGGTAGATGCCTACACACTAGAAAAAAGGAACACATACGAAACACTAAAGTTTTTAAAAGTGGTTCCAATATTGCCAGCCATGCGTGGCTCGAAGGCCACACTATTGATTTTGAGAATGCACGCGTCATCGACAAAGGCAATTCACGCGTAAGAAAAACGTTGGAATCTTGGCACACTGCAATTACCAGCCAGGCAGACAATAATTCTAAGCAGCTCCCAAGACAATACTCAATTTTATTGTAATCCTATCCTTGTTACTAGCATTTTTCATGTCGCACAAGTATTTTCTTTTACATTATTGTATTCATCTATATTCATTCGCTATTTTCTCACCTTTTTATACATATATATTTTCACCTCTGCTTTTTACTCCTCACTTTTTAAAGATTGCAGACTGGCAGTCGAAAGCTTAGTTTCTAAAACTTTTTAACCATGCCCCCTGGTTATTCATCAATTTTTAAACTATAATATAAAATAGTCGTCGGAAGGAGAGTAAAGATGTAGGAAATAGAACTATGCATAATGCTTGTCAAAAGAGCTATAATATAAAATTGTCGTCGGAAGGAGAGTAAAGATGCGTTTAAGTGTAAACATTGGTAGGAAATAGAACTATGCATAACGCGGGTCAAAAGAGCTATACTGAAGATTGGTATGAATTCTTATGTCTCCACGCAAGATTCTGAACAGAACACACTCGATGGCACTGATTAACAAAATGATGTAAGTTTAAGTATAGATCTTCGTGCCTTGTTGACTTGACCATTCTGAAACGAACAAACAAAATGCACGTCCGAAAATTTTAGTTTTCGCGTAAAAGAGAAACGAGCTCCGTAAATTAATTTGGATGATTAAACTTAAACCGCGTGCTGCTAATTATCAGAGTCCTGGCTTCCCTTGATACGCCGCACATGACGGACACGTCGAGTGTCGAGCATTTTCACGGCCATCTAACGAAATTACTCATTTCGCGCAGCTTATTGATATCTTTGCGAGATGCGTAAAGGAGCATACAGATGCGTATTGGATATCTGTACGAAATGCACGAAGAAGCGTTGAGATGCGTTAATGATACCTGTACGAAATCCGAAAAGAAGCGCAAAGACGCGATAATAACACCTGCGTTTATAGCTGTTTATCTGACTTGAAGCTTTATTTCTTTACAAGTCGTCAAGCTAGTTCGCTGAGTAATTTCCTCCGTAAGAAGCACATATTACTATAGGGTACATTTTTCAAGTCAGCTCTGTTTTCTGCAACCGGAGCTTTCATTTCCTTTATTTATGATGCAAAAGGACAATCAAGTTGAATTTACTTCGTCAACTCATATAATGTTCCCTTACACTACGTATAAGGTAATCTGCACAAGACAGTATACATTAGTATAAGGATACAGACGTATACTGATCATTATACAGACCTTATACATATGCTTCAGTATACATCAGTATACCTCTCTGTACACATTATGTATACGGGTTCATTATACCTCCTTATACATGCCATTTCATGCAGTGCAATGGTAAACTACATCCTGCTGGTGGACACAGCACAGTCAGAAATTGGTTAAATAATCTGACAATGACAGTACCTGAGTTTCCTTCTGGAGACCTCATCACTGCAATCGACAATGATCAGGTGCTCATCAGAAAGTGGACAGTTTGGAAAGACAACCGTGCCCAAATCAGTGTGTTAACTAGTCTGTGTGTGGCTCAAATTTCCCCATATGGAACACTTCAACTGCAACATAGTCTTGCTCCAAGGTACATTTAATTAAGAATTGGATTGTTCTACATTATGCATTTTCAACTAAGCAATGTTCTGATATGTCAATAATTGGAAGTTAAACACAAAGTTTTGAGTAGAAATAATCTGTGATTATGTAAACATATTTTTTAACAATACAGTACGTGTATGTTATTTATAAAATTTTCTTTTAGTAGGTTGAACATGTAAACAAATTCTTGTTATCGTGGGATTTCTACACTGTACATTTACATGGCTGAAGTCTGTTTGCTTGTTCTCATATCAGATTATGTGTTCTTAAAGCAAGTCTTGTATTGTACTTGTGACGTTTATTGACAGCTGTGAAATAATTTGAGAAGGCTGGTGGCAAAGTGCCAGAATGGAAATCATACATAACTATTGCATTATGTAGGAAGATAATATCCTCAAATTTAATTATTTCAAGAGCCTTGGAAAGTGGGATAGAGTGATCATTGTAGTTAGAAAAAGTAATGATTCGTAGGACTCTTTTTTGTAAAGTGATAATTGGGGTTAAAGTTGATTTGTAGGTGTTTCCCCAGGCAGTAATTCCATAGATCAAAAATGGATATATAAGAGAGTAATAAAGGTTTGTAAGAGTTTTAAGATTGACATAGTGACGAATTTTAGATAAGATGCCAATATTTCTTTTAATTTTCTTTGAGATATAGCATACCTGAGATTTCCAATTTAAATGTGAGTCTATCATTATACCTAAATATTTAATAGAATTTTCATGCATTAGTGTTTGATTGTTTATTTTCAGATTAAAGTTGCCCGTTTCTGTTAGTGACTATCTCTACAAGTGGCTGCCAGATGTTGGTTGGCAAAATGCAACCTACAACTACATCTTTGGGATGACTTGGACATATCTCATGTCTATCCATGTCTTCCACATGGGTGTTAGACGGAACAACAGCACCTACGTCAGAGCTGGATGGATGTGCTTTTCTTCATTGTTCCACAGAAATGCTGCATCCAGATATGCCATGATTGATCTTTATGACAGGTAAGAGTAAAGTAAATATGGATTTGGTAGTCTTTCCAAGAATTTTAAATCCCATTCCCTTTCTAAAGAATACAATATACAGTGTTGTAAAAAATATATTTATTCAGCTAAGTGCCCTAGGCACTTTAAATTTTTGGACCTCTAGAGTGGGCAGTTTGAGGTGAGTATGCTACAAAATATAATGCTCAACTCTGGCAAACTCGTGTTGCATTCTTAACTGTTCAATGTGCACCTACATTGATGTCAGAAAATATGTAGCAAATGTCATTTATAGTTCAGTACTAATGTGGTTACGATCAACCATGGGAAATTACACATGCTCTTTTATAGCTTTATTTTTTAATATTTTATGTTTTCTTAATGCCTTTTATTTCATTGCTTACAGTGTAGACCGAGCCTGTTATCCTGAAGACCTTGAAAGATTTGTACAAAGCACCGAATCAATCAGTACTTCTGGAAATGCCAGCAGGGGAGAAGATATGGATGCCTGCTCGGAAGAGGTCAATAAAGATTCCAAAGTGTGGCAGCATGGTAGCATGGTTGCAATGGACTGACTGCGTATTTTCAGAAACGTTGAAAATCTAAGCAAGGTACTGTTATGGTGCAAGCGTGTTTTCTTTAAGAATTTAAGAATATTCCTCAGCCTGCACAATTTGTTGTTTAAGCATGTTCTGTTTTCACATTTTCTTTTAATTGTATTGATTTTATGAAGTGAAGGCATTATGGTGTATTCAAAACATTTGGATACATTTTCCACCATCCCCACCCCTGTGCTCCCCTTAGAATACATATATTTTCAGGGCTTCTTTCCTCCATGTGACAGTCTTTTTTAATCTTGTTTAAGGTGCGAAATTGGCTCTTCTCCATTATTGGACTTAAAAATCCTAGAGATGAAGCTGCTGATTCACAGCGAAAGTATGACTTTCAAGATGAAATCCTGGCTTGGAGGATTAAACTGAGGAAAGAAAAGTGAGTTTAACAAATAAATTTACTTGTGCTAAGGCAGTTAATAATAACAGCAAAAAAAAAATTAAATCACACTCTGGGAACCAAATGTCTGATACATACATTATTTATTAAAAAAAGACAAATCAATGAAAAAAAACTATTGAATAATGCGTGAAATGTTATCAAAATTTACCATTATTCATAAATGCCGCTGCATGTTATTTCTTTGTTAAGGTACATGTATCTGCAAGGTGGTGTCTCTGATGCTGTCACATCCCTATATTGTACACAACTTGACTGTGACTTGAAACACTATGAGGAAACTTTAAAACGTAACTGACTGATCCTATTCAACAACCATTTCATTGATGGAGAAAAAAGGTCAGATGTCAGCATTCAAACATTGTTTGTGACCGCTGAAGAAAGAGCTGTGGCAGAGGACATAATGAATAGCAGCAAAGAAGAGTTTTAGACAAAATACAACAGATTTCTGATGAGGAGATCAGAGAACCTTTGTCACAGAAACTGGATCATCTCAGGAAAAATATCAACAAGTCCAAAAAGGAAAACCTTGTTATCTTTTATCATGCGATTCTTGAAGAGCTGCAACAATCACAGGCTCGGCAAGAAACTGCTTATGTTGTTGAAGAAGAGCGACAAAGTGAGTGACTTACTTTATTGAATTACTTACAGTCCCAGTGCATATTATATAAAACAACAAATATGATTGTAGTGAAACAATAACATGAACAAGAAAAGAAGAATATAAAAGAGTTTGTTTGTAATTCTTTGTGTTCACTGAATAACTACTTGCTCAGTTTCTTTTTGTTGAGCAAAATATACCACGTCCTTATCTGAGATGAAATTGATTTTGCTTTGCTTCCAAATGGGGGGTACTTCCTCTTTCTCCAGTTCAGTAAGTTGGGGTATCGGCCTATTCATAAGCAACTCCTTAACTGGGGTGGGTGCCTGAAGCGGACCCTTTGAGACTTCATTTAGGGGAAGATGTCTTCTGCATCTGCTAACAGGCTAAGCTGCCGCAGCAGTTGTCATTTCATGTCCAGAACACTAGCAAGGTGTTGGT
>CAXHUQ010001172.1:104900-126534 GCA_964020085.1 Micromussa lordhowensis
GCATTATGTGGCTAGAAGTGACCTCCACCAATAATGATCCCTCCATTGTTGGCCAGTACTATGTGGATTGTGTTTGTCAGATAGAAGGTTGGTATAACTGCGCTTACTGAGCATAGCCCAAATTAAATAAGCACAATTTCAATAGGTACAGTTAAAAACTGTTTAGTGTTATTATTCAACGCATTATGTCATAGACTATGTTCAGACTTATCGGCCATTTTCATTACGTTAGTAAATAGATGATTGTACGCTAGTTTTTGTCACTATACAACATCATTAAAGTGTAGGTCGTGATCTACTTTGATGGGCACTTAGTTAAGACAACTTAGTTAACTGTAGAAAAGCACTGCTTAATAAGTTACAACTGTTGATTATATTTTGATATTTTTTCTACTTTTTCCACCGAGGTGCTCCACGTATTATCAGGGCTGATTGCGGTACAGAAAATGTAGTTACAGCTGGCCTTCAAAGGTATTTTCGCTCTAATGCTGATGACGTCTTTGCCGCAGAAAAGAGCTTTATGTATGGTACATCCCCTGCTAACCAGGTAAATAAAATTCCAAGCATTATTTCAGTTTGGTATGCTTTCCTCTTTTCAAACAATACAAAGAATCTCATGGAAAGAAATCGCAAAGACATTGCTGTAGTTGCAAGGAACACTTTAAATTTTGGAATATTTTAGTGTAAAACATTAAATGTATACTGCGAGAATTGATCTGAGAACATCCAATCTAATCTCTGGGCGTCAATGTATGCAAATAAAAATTACAGAAAATTTGCAGGTACCCTTAAGGCATATTCACTCGGTTGCTGTTTGATCTCTTCTAGAGAATCAAGGCTTGGTGGTCCTTGTTAAGAAAATCAAATGCTGACTGGTGGATAAAGTATTTCAAGGTTGCAAAGAAATGTATAACCTACATAAGACTCTCGTTGGTAAATTTGTTTTTAAAACCCTATTCTTAATCTGAGTATCTATCAAATGATGACGGCATAACGGAAACGCAAATACCTCTTCAGTAGTGCTGATGAAATTTGTTCCCTTATTTGCAAACATTTTATTCAATATCAGTGCAATGTTTTGTCTTGAGGCAGGATCTAAGAGACACTGGAGTTTATGATGACAGTGATCCGCTACAAATGTAAATATCTTTTTCTTTATTGAACATAGTTACCAGACTTACTAGAAAAGGAAGGAAAGGCTTTTTTCTTTGTTCCATATTTCATTACCAGATCACTCAGTCTGAAACAAATACCGAGAATGCATAATGCACATCAAAGCATTGAGTGATCGAATATATTGATAAAACAAAAGGCAAATTTACCCATAAGGCAGTGAGCCTCCTCCATATACCAATTATCAGCTTCATTAAACTGGTATTGCTGGTTGGGTAAACTTGGTTAGGGTTTGTCTGATTTAGCTCTCTTGCTTACTAATTAAACAAAAGGAAAACAAAAGCTTGCCTTTGTAAGTTATTCCTTTTCTTCAGTAACTAACCAGGTTAGACGCTCGACAAATTATAACTTTCATGATGATGACGATGATGATTATGATTGTGTTAGTAATAAGGATTATGATTTTTATTCCTGTTAAAGCTATTACTTTAAATATCTTATTATTATCTGAATAGCTATACGTTATTCTTGATATAATCATCTGTTATTATGTATTGTAATCACAATCAGTCTTTGTGTACTATGAACTTCAAAGTACTTGTTTAATTATCCGCTCCAGAGCATGTCTGCAGTTTTGTTTTACTTGCTTGTTACAAGAGGAGTTGCACAGAGTTGCAAGACACTGGAACACACACAGGATAAGACCATATCATAACCAAGAGAGCCATCCTGGAAAACCTGATGTTTTGTTCTTTATTCCAGAACTGAAAGGCAAGTAACTCAGAGTCTTAAACTCTCAGTGTCACAGTTATCTGATCGCGTAGCATGTTACTGTCGTACTTGAATACTATAGCGGTTGCCGATTACATCTCCATGAGCTGTGTATTCTTGAATGATTCGAATGAGCACGGGCAAATACAATTTAGGACCACGTCATCATCACGCCATTTTCACTAGATTATGTCTTTGAAGTGAAAATGATTTTTGATAGCAAATCTTCCACCTTTCGATATCACGAGACGGAAAAATGAGGTAAACAGTGTAATGTCACAATAAATGATTTTTTCAGGCAACAGGGATTTCAAGACTCCTGTAGATTTGGATGACTTGGAAGTAGCAGAACAGAACTTCTGCAAAAGGCGAGAGATGTCTTCGGATGCAGGAGCGAGTTTTCTAATGTTTTTCAAATGCTCATGTCCGACCATTCTTTGACGATGCCAAGAGATGCAGAAGAAGGAAAGATCTTGTTTGATATTTCGTTCGACATATAGTCGATGTTGATATCTATGCATGTGTAGAACTTCTCTAAGCCGACTAGACTGATATATTTAGCAACCATTAAATAGCACTAATATAATAAACAAACGGCACAGGTGTCCAGCAATGCGGGATAAAGTGCCACTTGTTTATACTTAGTTTGAAGCTTCTCTTTGCAATGAAAGCACACATTGTAGGGAAAATAATAAGCAGCAGCATAAACATCGATATTTTACCGACAACGCTTCTCTGTTATCTAACCAAGGAAAGGCACCTCCGGGAAAAGTAACACAACATTTTATTTAGGGTCTTAACAATACGTTTTCGGAAATGTTAAGAGGGATTTCCTTACAATCAGTGAACATTATAAAGGAACCTCTGCCCTGGAATTAACGTGCTTGGTAATATATGAGAATAACACAAAAAATAATGTGGTCCCAGCAAAGTAAGATATCATGATCATGCAAAAAGTGAATCACGTGAACGAAATCATCTAGCACCGTCATTGTTCTATGTACTCTACATGACTGCCAACAAGGCAATGAGGCGTGAGCTTGGTGTGCGCGGCCACACAAAAGGCAACACAAAAAATGTAGAAAAACCTTCACAATCATAAAGGTAACAAATTCATACATTGAACAACGTCATGCAGAATTAATAGCTGAACTAATGTAAATATCCAGAACGCAACTAAATACCTAACAGCGTTCTAAATTAGCCCATGAAAATGCATGCCTACATTAGAAGTAGCAAAAGGTAAATACCTAGAATACTTCAATCCAAAAATGCTTTCATCTCACACAGTCACAGTAAATTATAGAGTCAAAGTCCGCTGAAGAATTAACCAAACGAAAAACACAACAAAACACCTAGCAGTGTTCCAAACTCCTTAAAAGTGCCTGTATACATCAGAAGTAGAAAAAAGTGCGTTGAAAACGAAATAATTTGAAATCCAAAGTGTTAATCTCACAGTCACAATAAATTGTAGCTTCATGCACAGGCCTGCATCATTGCCTACTGCGCCTTCAACAAACGGTGACTTGCACTTTCCCCGACTTTGCGTCTCTTTCAGTCTTCAAGAAATCCAGGTTTTCTCTCAGTCGTTGATACGTTTGGTAGTTCCGTGGCAGAGTTAGTACCTGAAAACATGTACGGGCAGTGGGCCTCATTGCCAGAAAAGCTATGTTTTCAAACCTGACCTTAATCTGCCTACCTGGCAAAACCATATCATTTCCAGTGGAAAAGCGTAGAAACAGCCCCAACGTGACGGAGTCAGCCTCTTTGAGATATCTTCTTAACCATCTTTCAACCTTGGCTTCTTGCGGATTGACTGGCGCTATGTGAAGATGTTTCATGACTCGGGTAGGCAAAGGGGTGCATAGCTCGTACACAGAATCCACTTCCTCCTTGGTTACGGAATCCCAGAACTTCCCCATTCCTTCCCTTATCTTTACAAGGGGTAGGAAAAGTTTTGTTACGAATTCTGCTTTCCCTATCTTCACAAGTGTTGCTTTCAAATTAGTAGATGTTGGGCGGGTTCTTTCCTGGTATTCATCTAAGATATCAAGAACTTCATCAAGAACCAACAGTAACGCTTTCTTGCCGCTGAGAACATCGAACAGCATTTGTGTTTCCGCTGGCGGCAGAAGACGAAGGAACGAGTCTAGCATGATTTCATCAGACACAGCTCCAAACAACGCCTGGTACATGGACGCCTTAAGTAACTTTACCGGAAAAGTTCCACACTGGATGAACATGTGAGTAATGAGACGACCAAGTGCAGTGAAGTCTTCCTCAGACAGGTTGGGCGAGACGCATAGGGTGTATTGGTTGCTTCCTTCACAATTTTGAGAAAAGAACGATTCCCAAAAAAGGGAATAAAGTTCTCGCAGAAGCCCTTCGCCATTTGCCTGTTCCCCTTCGAAGGAGACCACTAACTTGTTTGAAATTGCTTCGTCTTCGCGGTACATCTCAAGGAGCTGTTTTACAACATTGTTCTTATCCACAATTACATGGTGCCTTTGTTACTCCAGTTTTCTTTCTTCTTCCCTTCTTCGTGCTTGTAAGGTGTGAAAATGTGCTTCAGTTTCCAGGCTTTCGTCTCCCTCCATGATTACCTCGGGCAATTCAGGTCCGACCGGCGCCACTTGATGGTCGTTCATCTCGGCCCATCCATCTTCCCCTTTGTCAGTCTCCTGGACGTGGCCTTCATTACTATTTACCTTTCCCTCAGTAGCATTCTTATCTTCTATTTGGTCTGGTAGGGTATTCTCCAGCGTTTCACCACTCAGATGGTATCCGTAGAACGCAACTTCGTGGTCATCTTCCATAAGGGGTAACGGATCGTCTTCCACAGTCATGGCCAGAAGGTGCGAATTGCTGATCTGCACACCTTCAGAAGGGGATATCGGCTCTTTAGGGTCCTTTGCGAGGGAGAAGTACTTAGGAGTGCAGCTTAATGACCCTATCCAGTCGTACACATTCCACATCATTGCATCAACTGGGAAGTGTCTGGTTACTATACCAAGGCTGGTATGTCTGACTCTAACAACTACAAAACTTTCTTCTTCTTTCGCTTCTGGTAAAACTCGCTCTAAACGGGATAGTCGCAACCTTTCCAACTGAGCACCTTCTTCTTCTGCCCTAGCAATCTCTTTGATGATTGCAGAAAGTCTCTCCTCTTCGTTTCTTCTTCTTTTTTCCTCCTTCGCTCGGTCTTGCTGGAGTGAAGCAGCCAAATCCCTTGGAAGCAGGTCACGATACTCTTCCCTCTCTTTCGATGTGCCTATGAGCTGCGACTGACCATTTGCAACCTCCGAAGCATCACGTTGAGGTAAAATAGGCCGCAACAAATCTTCTTCATCGCCAGAGTCGTATGGCAGCTTGTGTTTGGACAACAGATACAATCGAGGCTTGGTAAAACCGGTTGCTGATTTGTATCGTTCAGCAGTGAAGGGGAGCAACTCGCCATCGACATTGACGTTAGTAACACCACACCCGCTAAAATCACCAAGGGTCAAATCCATTTCATCCAGCGATCCTTTGGGACTAATACCGAGAGGGAAAAAGAGTTCTTTTTCCATTTCCAAGCAATCTTGGGCACATGCAACTTTAGGTACCTCCAAAACCCTGGTTCTGCCTCTGCTGCCCTTTTTTTTCTGTTTAAATGTTTTCGCTTCCTGGCACCAGTGTTTCCAACCAAATTCAAATTTTATAGCTGTTTTGGTGACTTTCTTTTCCTTTTTCTCGAGGGTATCGCATCCGTGACTTCTTTTGGAGGCCCTTTCATGGCTAAGCATGCTTTTCAGCTTCTCAACGGCGTCTTGTCGCTTCTTGTGCTCGGCAGCTGCTTGCGACTTTCTTTCACAAAACGCTCGAATACGCAGTCGGTCGCCCATTGCCTTGACACCTAATTCTTCTAACTGGCTTTCCGTCATTATCAGGACTGATGATTTATCAATCTAAAGTTCAGAAAAAGAGAATAGGACATTATTTATCGTTTTGTTTTGTTTTTTGTGGGTATTTTAAAATATAATACCTAGCCGAAAAGGGCTGGTGCAAACGGGACACAAGGACCCATGTGAGGCACCGCCCCTGATACAAAAAAACGCATAATTAAAAAACATGGAGAATATTTTTTAAGGAAAGCAGCTATAAACTACGGGTAACAGAGGCAGGATCGCACAATTGTCCAAGTACAAGAATAATTTACATCAAACTGGTAGGAGGTGATAATTTAAAGATAGAATTCCAACGTTTAACAATGCGGTTGAAGTAAGAGGCCTAGAGGTCTACATTTTACCCATCCAGCTCTAAAATTAAGTGGTTACTAAGGAGAGATTGTTTTCAATTACGCGAATCTTTAACAAGCATGGCGTCAAGTAGCTGATCAAAAAGTGATACATATTTGCAAGCAATGCTTAAATGCAACATAGGCATGCCACTGATAATAGCTACTCCTTTAAGAAACACACCCGGCAACCAACAACTGAGGTCAAGGTTGCTTGTTCTTAGCTTTAAAATTGTTTAACTTGTACTGTGAGGGCCACAGGTTTATTTAGAACTACTTTACTTGACGTTTCCTATGCTGCAAAATACATCCTCAGAAGTGACAGTTACACAATTGACAACGGATTAAAAACCCCAAAAAATCAAGGGAGGCAAGGGTAACAAGGTAAACATTTCAGTTATTTAAAAAAGTAGGAATCTGTTAAGATCTAATACACCGCCAAAAAAATTTTAAGTCCCGATCAACCGAAGCGTTTCTTTGATTTGACATTGTTAGAAAATGTTGGTAGTGAGAAACTTAATAAGCTTTATTAATTCCTACCTGATGTTATAATTGACCTGTTTATCTTTTTACCAGTGCCTTGCTAAAATAATTTAGTTTTTGTTTTATTATTTTCTTAATCAATTTTGTAACCATTGTAATGTACGACCAAACCACGCCATGTTGAGTGCAACGACTGATTTAATTAGCTACCCGTCATGCCTAGTATAGGCATGGCATTAGCATACATTACATCTCTCTTTCTCCAGCAAAGACTGAAAGAATAGTAAATAATAGTAAATAACAAATGAAAATAAACATTTAACAACAAAATCAGTTCAAAAATTCGTAAGTTCAAGTTCACAAGTTCGCATTCAACATTCATTGTTCCATTCAATTGTACCATTCATTGTTCCATTCGACATTGTTCCATTAAGCTTCAAGTGTAACAGTCCTTTAGATATGATGGGGTCTTAACCAATCGACCCGACCTGGTCACTGTAACAGGTTCTCCTGCCGACGCTACTGGCTTAGCGGTTTCCCTTTGCATGTTGACTGGCTCGGCGGTTTCTTTCTGCACTGTGGTTTCCCTTTGCACGTTAGTTGGAGGTAAGGTTATTTCAGTCTGCTCAGGTCTGGCCTCAAATTTCTGTTCACCTGGTGCTCTGCTGCGATTGAGGTGTCGTCTGTTTCTGCGATATTTCCTTCCACTTGCTGTCTCAACTACGAAAGATCTAGGAGTGTGATGTTTGTACGACACTACAGCCGGTACCCACTCGCCTCTGTGTTTCATCTTGACAATATCTCCAGTTTGAAGTGATTCCAACTCCCGTCCACAGTGTCGATCAAAGTAATGTTTTTGCGTTTCTTTAACTTTTTTGAGCTTTCCGACAACTTCTTCCTGTCCTTGCGGTCTCAACAATTCTGCAGTGGTGGGTAGTGTTGTTTTCAGACGTCGACCCATCATCAGTTGTCCTGGGGACTGGTAAATTGCGTCAAGTGGCGTGGTTCGATAGCTAAGCAAAGCCTTATTTATGTCGACGGACTTTGACATCAAGTTTTTGGTTGTTTGAACTGCTCTTTCAATTTGTCCATTTGATTGCGGGTAGTGAGGGCTGGTTGTTGTGTGGGCGAACTCATAGTCCTTTGCAAACTCCGCAAACTCGGCTGCTCCGAACTGAGGCCCATTGTCGCTAACGACTTCATCGGGTATACCATATCTTGAGAAGTGCTTTTTCAGTGCATTAACTGTGGCCTTACTGCTTTGGTTTTCGAGTTGGTCTACTTCAACCCACTTAGAATAACAGTCAACAGTACACAAGTAGTGATGACTGTTCATTTCAAACAGATCTGTGCCTATTTTTGCCCATGGCCTGTTTGGGGGATCATGTGGTATCATTGGTTCTTTGGCTTGCTGTCTCTGGTGCTGACTGCATGTATAGCACTTGGCTACTTTGTCTTCAATTTGCGTCGACATCCCTGGCCAGAACAGCACATCTCTTGCTCGCTGTTTGCATTTGACAACCCCCAGATGCCCCTCATGTATCTTGTCTAACATTTCTGACTGCAGGGTGTGAGGCACTATCACTTTCGGCCCTTTAAACAGCAGTGCATCAATTACTGAAATTTCGTCTTTGTACGCCCAGTACTGTCGGAGGTCTGGGGAGAGCTTTGCTTTGCCATCTGGCCATCCCTCTAGTACTGTGTCAGTCAGGGACTGCAATACTGGGTCTGCTGCTGTAGCTTGTTGAAGCTCTAGATACTTTTCCTGTGAGATGGGAAGATAAGCTGTGAGGCACACGTCACTGACTTCTAAGTCCTCCACGAGCGTTTCTTTGGTTTCTGGCAAGTAATGGCGACTAAGGGTATCTGCTAGTTGCATTTCATTCCCAGGCTTGTATATAACCTTGAGGTCATACCTTTGTAGGCTCATCATCATCTTCTGCAATCGCGGAGGTGCCTGATGAAGGTTCTGTGCTAGGATTCTCTCAAGCGGTTTATGGTCAGACTCCATGTGCACTGTTCGTCCATAGACGTACTGATGAAACTTCTGACAGGCGTAAACTATCGCAAGTAACTCCTTCTCAATCTGTGCATATTTCTGCTGCGCAACGGTCAAGGCTCTAGAAGCATATGCAATCGGCTTGTTCTCTTGTAGTAATACTGCACCAAGTCCGTTAGCACTAGCGTCAACGGTGAGGGTGACAGGCTTGTTTGGGTTGTAGTAACCCAGTACTGGAGATTTGGTTACCATATGCTTGAGTGTTTTAAAACTTTGTTGTTGTTCTTTGTTCCAATGCCAGACTACTTCTTTCTCCAACAGTTGTCTGAGAGGTGCACTTTCAGCAGCTAGATTTGGCAGAAATTTTCCAAGGTATTGGATAAAACCTAGGAATGTTCTGAGTTCTTTAACATTCCTTGGTGGTTGCATCGCTTCGACTGCTCTGACCTTCTCTGGGTCCGGTTTCAAACCATCACTGGTCAGGAGATGTCCTACATAGGGGACTTGATCTTTCCTCACTTGGCATTTCTTGCTATTTAACTTGAGACCAAACTCTCTCGCTCTGTTTAGGACTTGTCTTAATCTTGCATCGTGCTGGTCAATACTGCTGCCCCAGATCAGTATGTCATCCACAATGGCTCCTGCAATGGGCTCTGCTCCAGGTATGCCCTCCAACATCTCGGTCATGTATCTCTGAAACACCTCAGGGGCTGATTTGATTCCGAAAGGGAGCCTTTTAAATCGATACCTCCCGAAGGGAGTGTTGAACGTGCACAACTTCGAGCTTTCCTCATCTAACTCTATTTGCCAGAATCCTGATGTTGCATCCAGCACAGAGAATACCTTGGCATCTGGCATGTCTGCAACTATCTCTTCAATCGTCTTCATAGGGAAATGTTCTCGTTTAACAGCTAGGTTTAAGTCTCTAGGATCTAAACAGATGCGAATCTTATTAGGCTTGACTACAGTAACCATACTGCTAACCCATGCTGTTGGTTCAATTTGCCTCGCTACCACTCCTGCCTTTACCATTCTTTCAAGCTCATCTTTGATTCTGCCCTTCAGCGCAACAGGTACCTTTCTTGGTGGATGTACTACTGGGACGACTGTTGGATCAATTCTGATGGTATGTTTACCTGGTAAACATCCCAGCCCCTGGAAGAGATCTGGATATTCTAGTAGAATATCTGGACGTGCATCAGTAATAACCGACGAGTCTATGACAGAGTTCACCCGCTGGACTAAATTGAGATCCTTACATGCTTGTGCACTTAAGACGGACAGCACATCACCTTCTGCAATGTAAAACTTCATGGGGTACGTTTTGTCCTTGTGTTCGCATAAGAGTGTTGTGCAACCATGAATAGGTATCTGGTGACCAGAGTATGACCTTAACTTGGCTGCTGTAGGTTGAATTGTTGTCTCCCCTCCTAGAGTCTTTAATGTCGTTAAAGACATAACATTGCATTTCGCTCCAGTGTCTAACTGAACAATAACTTTCTTGTTGTTGATGGTCAGCTCTTCGCGCCATTCACTGAGGCTAACTGCATTTACTGCGTCTATACAACCCACATAAAACATCTCGTCTTCACTTTCGCTGCTGGTTTCATTTGTCCGAGCATCATCGCCACTTTCACATTTAGCCACATATTGGACAGTTCTTCTCTTCTCTCTTGACTTGCAGACTTTGGCAAAATGATTTAACTTGGCACAAATCAGACATTTCTTTCCCTTAGCAGGACATTCAGCTTTACTGCTGTGTATGTAGCCACACATTCCACACTCCTGTTCAACTCCAGGCCTGCCATGTTTCCTCTTGTCTAATTTCTCACTCTGCCTTCGAGCTTGATTCACTTTAACGGCGTGAATCTTGCTGTCTTCTTCCTCCATGGTTTTGAGTTGCGTTTGAGACATTTCCAGTGTGAGTGCAATTTCAACCGCTTTCTCCAACGACAATTCAGATCCTTCTTGTATCAACTTTTCTCGCACTTTCTTGGAGTTGCAACCAATTACAATCCTATCCCTGACCATTTCGTCTGGATCTGCATAACCACAATCTTTCACTAGCAGCTTGAGGTCAATAAGAAACTGTTCGAATGACTCATTATCACACTGAACTTTCTTGTGAAACCTGTATCTAGCAAATACCTTGTTCGATTTCGGCTTCACATGAGCTTCGAACCTCTCGTAGTAGCTGTTAAGCTTTTTCTCCTCTCCTTCTTCAAACGTCCAGGTCTGATATATGTCTCTTCCTTTTTCTCCAACCCAAATCATGAGATAATTACATTTCTGTTCCTCCGATTTCGACTTTAACGGTCCGCCAAACATAAATTCAAGATGGCGTCTAAACGACCTCCACGCAGTCGGTAAATCCCTGCTGTTCCAGTCCATTTTTGGTGTATTTGCCGATGTATATTCCTCCATTTCTTCGTAAACTCGATACAGAAAACTATTTTCACGATGGATGGCTTCTTTCACAGGCGATTCAAGTCGATTCACTCCTGGTACCATGTAATGTACGACCAAACCACGCCATGTTGAGTGCAACGACTGATTTAATTAGCTACCCGTCATGCCTAGTATAGGCATGGCATTAGCATACATTACAACCATCACTTCTGAGGATGTATGCTCAAGCATACAAAACGTCAGGCCAAGCTATTTTAATTTTTAGGTCATGCGTAGTATGTGTATATACAAGGTTCGTTTAGTGTCAACTTTTGTTATATACACCTTTTAAATGAATTGTTGTTGCTGTTGTTTTTGCCTGGAGAACCCGCAAGCGCGAGGCTCTGAAACAAGTCTTCTCACTCGGGATTGAAAATTGTAACCTTCAACACGTTCAAAAAGCTTTACACGGTCTGACCAGTGAACGCTCAGAAACTCTCGGTCAGGTGTATTCATGAATTGAGTGCCTCGATAACTGAGGCTGTTTAACACACGAAGTACTTGGGGACTTGGGAACCGATCATTATTTATTACAAGAGGTGGGGGAGGGGTGGGGGAATAGAGATGTTTAGCAAGATTTTACAAAACTTATATATAGGGGATATTACATGACTGAGCGGGCATGTGAATTTTTTCTTCCAGTGCTGTTAGTATCCCCAACCGCTTATGTAATGTTCTGTTTATTTTTAGGTACTGAGGAAATTTCATAATATTTTTATTCACTTTTAAAAATTGCCATTCGCTTATCATCTTAGTAACCTTGGCGACACCAATATGTGAAAGACAACTGAAAATAGTCTCTTCACTGCTTGCGATGAAGGTATAATTTTTAGTTCAGTAACAGGAAAACTCCTGGTATTTCATCAGTATCTATTTAATAAGTAATAATATATAATAATTTAGTGAGACTGTTTTTCACACGAGTGCTTATTTCTTCTTGTGCAACTGTTTTTTTACATGTTGCTGAGGAACCAGTTCGACAGCAAATAAAGATACGCGTCTACAATCGGAGCATATTTCGGATATTTGATAAGCTTATATTATTTTAAGAACGTTTACATTTGCGTGTAGCCGTATTATACAGCTTTACGCAAAAACAATTTAAAACTGTAAATTTTTGGCGACAACGCCATTAAACATACCTTTTCTAAAATGAACCGCTTGGTTACTGACTCTTCCAACCCAATGTCCTTCATGAACTGAACAAGCTGAATCGAAAGTAAGTAAATATTTGTGCTCGTCACTGGTTGATCACGACGGACGCTACACCGGCATTTAATTAAGCTGGAAAAATTTATCCCTCTTTATCTATCTGATTTTATAGCTATGTGTACGATTATCAAGTTGGGCCAAGTTCAGAAAAGAAAATACGAAACGGAAAAATATGCCATACATTACCTCTTCGTCGTTGTCTGCGGCCATGTTGTTGTTGCAGTGTCACGAGTGACATTGCGTGACCATGGAGCCTGGCCTGGTATTTTGCAACACTTTATCTCGCATCTTGCATTTTTATCTTGCATTTTTATCTTGCATTTTTATCTCGCATCTCACATTTTTATCTCGCATCTCCCATTTTTATCTTGCATTTCTATCTCGCATCTCGCATTTTTATTTCGCATTTTTATCTCGCATTTTTATTTTGCATTTTTATCTCGGATTTAACTCCAGATTTTTTTTTCTTCTTTTATTAAGTCGCATCTCGAATGTCCCTTACAGGCTTCCGTAATTTTCTTTGTTGGCGAGGTAAATTATATTTTTCATTCTTTTCATTTCACTTGAAAAGCAACTACAGAAAGAATACATGTCATTTAGCTCCGACGAAGAAGATGAAGAAGTACCTGATAAGCCGACTGACGAGGAGATGGGCAATGATCAGGATCCCCTCGACTTCGCAAATGAAAAATCCTCATCTGATGAAGATAAAAAAGGCACTGATCCTGATTGGAAATTATTGGAAGACAAGGCAGAGAACGTGAACAATGGGAATGATGAGGAGGAGGATAATCCTTTGAGAAGAAATACTATCAAGTATGTAGGAATTGTTTAGCTGATTCCTCTTTCCAATGTTTTCTTTCTGTAACTATTGTACTTCTGAATTCTTTTTACATTATTTCTTTTTACGTTTTATTGTATAATCTCAGCAAACGATAAAAGATGTATGTATTTAGTTGCTAATAAACCCATACAGTACATATTTACTTATTACTTGCAGTGAATTCAGCCCTACATAACAGATGTAGTCCAGGAATTTATTATTGTAATAACTATTGAGTGACAAATAAAGCTCTTACTAATATCTAATGTTTACTTTTTTTTCGGAGTGGCACCTGGTACCCCATGTCAGGATGAACCAAAATTTATTGTCTTCTACAGTGCATTGATGACAGTTTTTCCCTTTTCTGCTTTATCTGCAAAGCCAACAACCCAAAGGTGTCAATGGACAGTTGGGACACCATGGTGACAGTAACCCAACACTGTCAATCATGCGAGAAAAATTTGAAGTGGAGGATGTAGGATCGTCAGTGAACACACGCCATGTTGGATAGAACTGTTTTTAATGCGATATCACGTGATACAATGTAGGCTCGCACTGCGTGCGGGGGAACGGATACTACATCCCTCCCAAACTAACAAAAGCTCGTAACTCTAGCAAAGTTCAATCCGATAACAAAACTTAAATCAACTCTTAAGCTAACCGTCTGGGTCTCACCACCGCTGGTCTGTCCACTGGTTGGTTATGTTCTGTTCCTTGTTCTGGTTCAGTTTCTTGTTCTGGCATGATCTCCGCACCGGGTGGCTCCATTGGCTTCTCTGCATTTACCGTCGTATCTGGCGGGTCAGGTGGTGCACTGGGTGGAGTCTTCTTTTCTGGAATTTCAATGTCTGGAACTGCCTGTGGTGTTTCTCCTTTCTCATTCTTCTCTGGTTCATCAGTGGTGTTGATAACTGCATTTGCTAGCTTAAACTGACTGGCATCTCGGCAAACTGTTCGTCCATCTGTCACATGTCTGGCTGCTACCTGGGAACCACGAATGCTGCACACGACATAGAAGACAGGTTCAAAGGGCGTACTCCACTTGTTCTTCCTTGGTTGTTTGACAAGCACGTAGTCTCCTAGTAGCAGATTATTCTCTCTGGTTTTTCTTCCTTCTCTCTGTTGTTTCATTTTCAGCTTGTATTCTGCATCTCTGCGGTCTATGATGTTATCCTTCTCATCTCTCTTTGGTTAAGGTTCAATGTAGTCCAACTTCATTCTCACAGGTGTCCCCTTAAGGGCTTCATAAGGCGCAACTCCTGTAGCTGGGTGCGGTGTTGATCTGTAGGCGATGAGCATGTCTTGAACTGCATTTCTCCTCTCAAGACGGGTTTTGCCTTGCAGATTTGCAATTTGTTCGGTCTTGTTTAGGGTTTGCATGAATCTCTCTACTTCTCCATTCACTCTTGGGTGGAGGGCTGTCACCCTGTGGTGCTGGAATCCTTCTTGCTTTGCAAATTCATTGAACTCTTTAGAATTGAATGGGGGTCCGTTGTCGCTCTCAATTCTCCTCGGCGTTCCATATGTGGCAAAGATGTGCTTCAATAGGCCCTTTGCAGGATCAGGTCACATGGTACGGAATAAATTATGCTGGGACGCAAATGACGCAGTGGGACTTCCAAAACAAAGGAAAGTCGGGTTGGACTGGTACGAGTTCCTTTGTTTTGGAAGTCCCACTGCGTCATTTGCATCCCAGCGTAATTTATTCCGTACCATGTGACCGGATCCTGCAAAGGGCCTATTTCTCCTTGTTGGTCTGGAAATCAGTTGATGGTACAGACTCTACCACTGGGTATCTGGTTCTCTTGTCAATCAGGACAAGATTGTAGTGTCCGTCTGGGTACGGTCCACCATGATCAATGGATACGGTGTCCCAAGGTCGGGCTGGGATGCTGGTCACTTTGACTGGCTCTTCTCTGTCTCCTTTCGTAGCTACTTGGCGCTCATAACATTGGTCAATAGCCGTGTCTATCATACTGTTCATCAGTGGGAACCAGTACTTTTCTCTCAGCATTTGCTTGGTCTTGGTTTTTCCTAAGTGTCCTAGGCTGTGTCCTAGTCCCCCTTGGCGATTCTCTTGGCTAATCGCTGCATGACCTCATCTCTCTGAGTTTCCTCTCTAATTGTTGTGACAACCACAGCGTGCTCTGTATTCACGTTCCATCTGATGATCTTCTCAGTTTTGTCATGTCCTGCCTCAGGCAGAGGGTGTCTGGAGAGGAAGTCTAAGGGATCTGCTTCATCCTTCCCCGGTTAGTACACTAACTCGTTATCCACGTCTTGCACTTCCATGATCCATTTCTCTATTCTTGGAGGTACGTTGGCCTTTACTTTGTTAAACAAAGGTACTAGTGGTTTGTGGGCAGTCACGATTCTGAATCTGGGTGCTCCAAGTAGGTAAATTCTCAGTCTCTCCTTGGCCCATTTGGTTTGACTATACCACTTCTCGGTTTCTGTCATTGTTCGGCTGATTAAGTGTACGGGTTGGATGCCTCTGTCTGTCTTCTGGAGCAGGGCTGCTGATAATCCCTCATTGAAGCTTGCTTCTGTACGGAGGATTATGGGTTTACTTGGGTCGAAGAATGCCATGGTCTTCTCACTTGAGATGGTGTCTTGTATCTTTCTGAATGCTTCCTCTTCTTGTTTACCCCAGTGAAATTTGGTTTCTTTCCTGGTTAGCTGATACAGTGGGGCTGCTATGGCTGCATAATTCTGGATGAAGTTGTCCAGGTAGCCTGCCATTCCCAGGAAACTTCTTACTGCCTCTTTGTTCTCAGGTACTCCACACTCCTTGACTGCTCTTACTTTGTCAGGTGATGGCTTCAGTCCATCCTTGGTGAAAACATGTCCAAAGAACTCAATTTGTTCCACTCCAAACTGGCATTTTTCTCTGTTTAAGGTGATTCCGTGATCTCTCGCTCGCTTTAGGACGGTCTCCAGTACTTCTCTATGTTCTGTCTGGTCTCTTCCTCCCAGGAGTATGTCGTCTCTTTGGTTTAAGCAGTGGTGTATGTCACCAAGATTCTGAACATGGCTTCGTCAAAGACATCTTGGGATGATTTTGCTCCGAAGACCAGCCGTTGGGGTCTGTAATTCCCCCAAGGTGTGCTGAATGTTGCTACTTGTCTTGTGGAGGGGTCTAGAGCTAACTGGTGGTAACCTTGTCTGAGATCCAGCTTCGTGAAGATCTTGCAGTCGTGCAGACGGTAGAATAAGTCTTCTACTCTTGGTGATTGGACGCACCGGCTTCGCTTCATAGGCTGGTTTGGAATTCTCATGTCAATGCTTGCTCTAATCATGTGAGACTCTAACTCTTTACTCTTCATCTCTGTGAATTTTGGTTTGGGTTGAACTACTAGTGTAGAGCACCAGGTAATCGCCTCTCCATCTGGAACTTTCTCAAATATCTCCTCCTTCACTCCCTGGTCTAGCCAATCTTTGAGTGGTTTCTGTAGGTGGTATGGTACAGGGCGCGGTTTCTGAGCCACAGGTTTTGCATCAGTTTCCATTTCTAGCTTGACTTCAATCTTCTTGCCTGTGTTCTTTTCCCGGAAGCAGCCGATTCCTTGGAATACGTCGCTGTATTCGCGCAGTGCTGTTTCAATGCTGTCATCCGACATTTTCACAGTTTGGATTCGCAGTTCATTGGTTTCTTTGAGTGTTCCTTCTGGATCGATTTTGAGCATTCCAAGTTCCAACAGTGTGCTTTTACTTAGGAGTGGGGGAGAGTCCATCTTCCCTTGGATCACTAAAAACTTGCTCTGTGTGCCTCGGTTCTTGTTATGTAATGTGGTAGTGAATTCGCCTTTCACTGTTAGGTCAGATTGAAGTGTCTTCAGTGTGTCTCTGCTGGGCTTAAGTTCTTTGATTTCTTGTGATCTGTGCTTGAGGGCCTTGAATTGATATTCATCCATTACATTTGCGCTTGCTCCACTATCTGGTTCAACGAAAGCATCAATGTCTCTAATACGGATTAGTACGGCGTCTTGGCTTGGACCTGATCTTATCTTCTTCACTTGGTGTAGGTGTTGTGCTGTCTGCTGAAGGTAGATGTAATCATCCTCCGAGTCACTGCTTGTCTCTGCAGCCTCTGTTGTTTTCTTAACTTGCTTTCTCTTGGTCTCTTTGGATCTCTCTTGGGGTGTGCCACCAGTTCTGCAACATGACGCATAATGGTTGTACTTGCCACACTTTGAACACTGTTGTCCGTATGCTGGACAGTTTCAGCCTGGAGGGTGTGCTCCTATCTTTCCACAGTAGCCACAGCTTTTGCCTTTCTTTTTCTCTTCTTTCTTGTGGTCACGTTTTCCGGGAGGTCGCAGCGCTTTCTTCTTCAAGTTTCTTCTTCTGCTCCATTTGCCACTCTTCGGCGGAAAATCCTCTGACTCATGCCCGACTTTCGATATTTTGAAATCTTCTTTCATATCTTTGACTTGCTGATTGATATCTTCTCTTTGGCTTGCTTCCTCAAGAAATTGATCGAGGTTCCATTTCTTCTGAATGCTTCTTTTAACGAGCTCGCTGTCCTTGATTGTTTGTACCAAGTGTTCCAGTATTCTGTCATCTGTTTGCTAGCCGAACTCGCAATCCTTTGACTTTTCGCGCAGTCGCGCCGCGTATGTGACAACACTTTCTCCTGCGATTTGTTTTTGCTTGTTAAACGTGTATCTGGCGTGATGCTTGTTCTTTTTTGGTAAGAAATAGTTGTTTAGCTTTCTTTTCAGCTTCTTATAATCATCATCTCCGACCACTGGCGCCGTCTCTGGTAAGTTACGTGCGAGTTTCTTGATTTCTTTGCCACCATAAATCTTCAGGGCGTTCACGCGGTCTCTTATTTCTGGGATTTCGAAATACGATGTTTCGTCCTCGAAGTCTTCAATCCATGCTCTCCATGCCAGTCCAACTTCCAGAGGGTTTTCTGGAATCTTAAATGGCTCTATCTTTAGTGATTTTCCGACGCTGAGTACTCTAATTTCTGTCGGATTCAGCGCGTGTCCTTCGGCTCCTTCCTGGCCTGGCGTATCTGGCATGATTTCTTATCGAGCACGTGGTCTCTTTGCGAGTTCATTTCGGCGTTTCTTCCTTTCTGTTCTTTTTCCTTCGTCTAAATTTTCCGGTCGCTTAAATGCTTGAGCTCTTAGCCGTAGATTAGGTTGATTTTCTTTTCGCTGCTTCTCGTTTTCTTCTCGTAATCCACAATCCTCGTCGCCAAATGTAGGATCGTCAGTGAACACACGCCATGTTGGATAGAACTGTTTTTAATGCGATATCACGTGATACAGTGTAGGCTCGCACTGCATGTGGGGGAACGGATACTACAGAGGAGTCAGCCATTTATACTCGAAAGATACCCAGCGGGAAATATTCTTCTCAGTTTTTGCTGTCTTAAAGGCTGGTGCCGCCATTAGTAAATTACTCCTTGTTTTTAAACACATGGGGCTAAGTGTGTATGAATCAAGAACATTCCTCTACCACCAAAGCAGATTTCTCTTTCCAACTATTTTGAAGTACTGGGAACCTATCAGGCATCATGGGTTACAAAGATAAAGGGCATAAAAGATGCAGTCTGGTCAGGAGATGCGAGATTTGACTCGGTGGGCCATTGAGCCAAATTTGGGATATACACACTACTATGCTCACCTATAATAAAGATTGTACACTTTGAGTTACTACAGGTAATTTTTATACAAAATTACCAGGTGTTTCATTTTAATAGCTCCATGATTTTTAGTGAACATACTGTTTTCACTAAATAAATCTGGTTTATCCAAATGTAAAATCATGTTGTCATATACATGTATGTCCTTAGCAAATTTCAAAGTGTTTGTAGTAAAGAAGGGTACAGGTACTGTTAGAATCAAAATCTCCATTCAATGAAATGTTTTTACAAGATACATAGCTTGTGCTCTTCAAAGTTAGAAATTAAAATCTCGAAATAAGCATGTGCATCAGACCATGCAATTTTGTGCTTATTGATTGCAGGCCAACCAGACAGGAAGCAGCAAGGGTGCCAAGCTTTGCTTTCATTATTTACAGAGGGTTGCAGGGCTTACAATCAAAGTTTTTGTTTCTGTGCTTTTGACACAGAGGAATAGCCAAATGGATCAGAGAATGTCAACCTTCAGTGACTCACTTCTTTGACCAATGGCACGTAGCAAAAGGGTTAGTTAAGAAACTGCTGGCTGCTAACAAAGTACATGTAAAAGGTTGCGAAGTGATTGTACAACACATCTTTTGGTGTTCCACCTCAACAAAATCTGGTTTCCATGATTTAATTTTGGCCAAGTGGAAATCTCTCGTGCAGCATGTGTCAAGGAAACATACCAATCACCCTGACAAGCTTTTTGAAGAATGTGAACATGATGACAACATTGAGCCTAGGAAATGGATCAAAGTAGGTAAGTGAAATGAAAGGATATTTGTTTCTTAAATGGCAAGATAATAGAAATGTAATTGCCCCTTTCTAAATAAACATGTGAATAAACCACATTTTCCTGACATCTTAAATAAAATATCTCTTAAGTTTCAAAATGTAGAAGTAGAGTATAATTGCTTAGAAATAATTATGATCAAAAAATGCAATTTTAATTACATTATTTGAAATAAGTCATTTGTGATTTAAAAATCAGTTATACAGTATTGTGCAAAAGTAATGCAAACGATAATCGACGAATATCGCGCTTTGTTTTCACGATTTATCAATGATATATCAGCGATACATCGCAGAGATCAGCGAACATTAAAACGATAAATCGGCGAGATATCAGTACAACAGTCGCGATATATCGCCGCGATATTGTTCTGGCGAGACTTCGTTGCAACGATATCTCGCAAAGCGAAACGATTTATAGCCACGATATATTGTTGCATCGAAGTTCGTTGTAACGATATATCATAGTGAACTTTGCTTCAGCGATTTATCTTAGTGAAGGAATTGTGTACGATGAATCTGTGTCTGCTTGCATGTAATGGGCACAGTCGAGTAATGAGTGGTTCAACAAAGTGCAAAAATTTGCTTTGAAAAGCTCTCCATGCTCCGCCATAATAAGCGGCTTTGCTAACAGCGTCTGCTATGATTGGTTTTCACGGATATGTTTGACGCAAATGTGCAGCTGGTCTTTTCGTATATTTGCATGTAAGTTACGATTGATTTCTCCAAAGTTTAAATAAACTTACCTGGTTACTCTCCATAGATAGACTGTGAAGGTGATCCCACAACTAAAAGCATTGCAGGTTTCGTTTTGTTGTCAGAGCCGATAAAGTGGCGCAAATCAAGCCAAAATTAGAACGCAGTTTCCAGATTAAACCCCAGACTCTGCGCGGTCACGTTGCATGTCCTCGCATGTGATTCACTCCCACTGTATTCGCTGCCATGGTAACAGTTCGTTTATTGACTGAGCCAAGTTTCGTAATGTTTGTCATTCGCTTTCAATTCATATCTGAAGGTTATCATGGCTAAAGTTTCAAATTACACGAGAACGCCAATAAAGCTTCTTCACAAACAAGGTCTGCTCCCACCACCGTAAAACAGTTTTTCTTTTAGGGTATAAACAGTAACTTATTTTTTGTTGTTTTTTTGACCGCCTCTCACCCCTTCCCTCCCAGTCCCTGCTTCTGTGCGTCGCTATTTTTTTCGCCATAAACAATTCACAAGACCAAAAAGTTATCAACAACAATTTTTATTCATTTACAATTCTAAAATACACAAATTCTAAAATATACTGCATCCTAATTCCTTTTTGCCTGGCTTACTTGTGCTTATTTATTCCAAATAGCACTCAAAATACCAACTGCAAAGATGCTACAATTAACAATTAGATTATGAGCTCGAGATTTCTATCGCATGATAGTTAACGAGGGTGCAGCCCGAGTCAACTATCACGCATAGAAATCGAGAGCGAATAATTTAATTGTTTTAGTATAAATCTACTAGTCATTCAAAATTTAAAAAACAAGACAGTTCACATTTTTATTGACAATGATAAAAACAGGTCACGCCACCTGAGGATAATTGACAAATATATCGCATTTTGTTGGTTTCTGTGTGTGCGCACCTTCACATTTCATTCAACTTTAAGATGAGTAAAGGCGGTGAGCCGAGTTTGATTACAAAATCAACGATCAAATGATGCAAAATGCCATTGGAATCTAGGTTTCTAAATTAAGAAAATGTCAATGACAAGATAATATCAAGTTAAAACGTTAAGCAAAGCCTTGAGAGACAGTTTAACAAAAGAAGTTGTTGTTGTTCACGATGGAGACCATGCAATCATGGAAGGTGAATGACTGGAAGATGGTTGTTTGACTGCTGATAAACTTGTGATGTGATGGCAGTAGAACAACTGGATGGATAATTCTCGTTCTGCATTTGAATCTCAACATCGGAATGATTCTGGCGGTTGGAGTGATGATTCTTCTCCCGATACGAATCCGCTCAATATGTTCGACATGTTTTCCTCCAGGGGGAAAGATGCTCTAGTGCTGTAGGATTCAATGGCACTGTCTGACT